>OVBE01000919.1:0-42235 GCA_900406425.1 Iberis pinnata
TATATTTGGGCTTAATTTTGGTTGGGCTTCTGAGGGGTGCTAAACCCAGGCCCAACATTAATTTTATATAATATAAACTATAAAATGATATTTTAATTTTGTTTGGGGCCTCAAAAATTTTGGTTCCGGCTCTACCCTCAAAACTCTTTTTTCCTATGAGATGTGTCTCACCGAGGAACATGACCATATTTGAACGAGAACTAAAACATGAATAATACAAACACATCTAAAAACATAGAGACTATATATAAGATGAAAAAATAAAAATCCTATAAAAAAATCCTATAAAAACCCTGAGAAACATAACAAAATAGCATATACAAGATATATATATATCATAAATTATATCTCTATATTATGTGTAATTGTGTATCGATATCCAAAAAATAAAAAATTAGATTTTGATTTATCTTTGGACTTCAAAACTTATGATCTATAATCGATGTCTAAAACAACACAATAATCTTACAAAAGCGAATATATCTAACCAAAACACCCGCAATATGGTATATAAGTTGACATATATCAAAATAACTTAGATTTCAAATAAATACATAAAAACATATAGGGGGAAAAAGACACAAAATATAGAAATCACAAAACACAAAAACAAAAGTAGAAATAAAAAATCCATAGTACCCACAATATATGAGATCGAAATACACAAAATAACCAAAAGTAGTTGAATTACCCAAAAATAACCGAATATATCCAAAAATTGGTAAGAATGATATATATATATATATATATATATATATATATCCATGATCATTGATATAAACACTTACCTTATATTTTATGTTCCTTTTAGTTTTTTTCGATTCCTCAGTTCGGTTCAGTTCCAAATCGATATCCAGAACCGGTCTTGAGGTCAAGCACGAGTTTGCGGTCTAGTTATATTTTTAAAATTTTACTTTAAGAACTGGCCTATTTTCAAAACTTTATTTTAAGAAATGGTCTATGTTTTTCATTTTATCTTGCGGCATTTAAAATCTCAGGACCGGCTCTGCCGATATCCATGGTTCTTGATAAGAAGAATCATTCGAATAGTTTAAAAAGAACCGTACTCAAACTAAACTTAAATTTTTGGTTCAATTCGGTTCTTCGGTTTCGGATAATTATACCCACCCCCCAAGCTTATCTAACTTTATATTTAGCAAAAACACTAATATTTTGGCTTTTTCCATCATAAAGGCTTATTAGTTAACGTAGGTTTTCCAATGCACACACACAAAAACATGGGTCGTCGATTTTTTCCCCCCTGTAGAATACCAACCCACACTCAATCTCCATGTACCTTTTTCCTCATCATTACACTACATAAACTATCTCGTTACAATTACACATGTACATCGAACCTTCTGTTTATTTTCCCATAATCAATTGGTTTACTTAAACATACAATAAACCATCATTTAACCCATAAACACGATTAGAAATCGCGTTAATACTAATAACAAACATGTGTCCTTCTTAACATTTCTCGATTTGAAGTTAAAGAAATTAGGGTTTGTTGAACAAAAAATTGGGGATTTTCTGTGCTTTGCCGAGAGAGAATACGAGAGAGAGAAGCTTCATTTCAAATCGATTTTTGGTGAGAAATCGACTTTACGCATGAAGTCGATGAAGTCAGAGAGTAAACGGAAGGATCGTGAGCTGATGTTGGTACCAGCCGTTGAACATGCAGAAGAAAAACATGAAAGATTGAGTGAACAAGAGGAAGCTGACTGTGGAGCATCAAAGAGTTACAAAAATCGAAAAGGTAATAGGAAAAAGTTAATGAGAGTGAAGAGGATGAAAATGTAGCAGATCGATTCGAGTTTTGAAGTAGATGTAGCTGTTGAGGATTTTATTGATGAGTTGATGAGTGAGCGTAATACAATTCCTGACAGCTCAGATGATGATTCTGAAGATGAATTTAAGATGAAAGAAAGAAGGAGGAAGCGTAAAGGGAAGAATGTGGATAAGTTAGCTTTATGATCAAAATTCCTCTCGGGTTTAGAGTTTAAGGAAGCTGTAATAGATTATGCTATTAGGGAGAGGAAGAACATAGTGCAAAATAGGTGGGATAAGGATAAATTAAGCTTCAAATGTGGAATGGAAGGCAAATGTCAATGGAAAGTGTATTGTTCTTTTGATGGGGCTTCACATATGTGGGTAGTGAAGACCACTTACTCGTGGCATACTTGTATTCCTAATGGAAAAAGCAAGATTCTGAAGAGTCCAGTTATTGCTAGGAAGTTGATGGATAAGCTTAGGCACGAGGCAGACTTCATGCCAGAGAAGATTCAGAACTATATTAAGGAGCATTGGAACATCATCAGCACTAGAAATCAATGTCAGAGAGCAAGAAATTTAGCTTTAAAGTGGCTGGAAATGAAATCTAAGGAACAATTTTCCCATCTACATGGTTATGTGAATGAGATTAAGATCTCAAATCCAAATTCAACAGCATTGTTGGAGACTGTTCCAAATGCAGCAGGTCAAAATGTCTTCAATCAGTTTTATGTTTGCTTTGAGAATTTAAGAAGTTGATGGAGAGGCTCTTGTAGGTGTATTATCGGATTAGATGGTACATTTTTAAAAGTGTCTGTCAAAGAGGTTTTACTTACTGTGGTGGGACATGATGCAAACAACCAAATCTACCCAATAGCATGGGTTGTGGTACAAATAAAGAATGCAGACAACTGGCTTTGGTTTGTGCAACAAATCAAGAGGGATTTGGTTCTTGAAGATGGACGTAGGTTTATCTTTATATCAGACATATCAAAGGTATATATTTGTTATCTTTGTTGTATTCTGTAAATCATTTTGTATAATTGACACATTTATTTGTTGTGACATGGGCTAATTAGTGCTATTAAAAGTGAGTTACCATATGGGGAACACAGAATGTGTGTCAAACACATTGTTGAGAATCTTAAGAAGAATCATGCCAGGAAGGACATGCTTAAGCCACTTATTTGGAGCTTAGCTTCGAGTTATAATTCAACAGAGTTTGAAGAGAATCTACAAAAGATTAGGGCTTACAACTATGCATTGTATGAGGATGTGATGAAAGAGGATCCAAAGTAATGGTCCAGAGCATTCTATAGAGAAGGAAACTCATGTGAAGGTGTGGATAATAATGCCACATAATCATTCAACTCTACAATTACGAAAGCAAGGGCAAAGGCTATAATTCCAATGTTGGAGACAATTCGTGGACATGCTATGGAAAGGATAGCAAAGAGGCAGAAGAAAGCAAACAAGCACACATGTATTTGCAGTAAGTATGCTGAAAAACAATTGCAGTTGCTAAAAGAGAAAGCTCAGAAATGCACAATCTTCACTGGGACACATGGAAATTATGAAGTTCACTTACTAGGAGATGCGCATAGGTTTAACCTTCTACTACACACATGCACATGTGGGAAATGGAAAATCAGTGGCATACCATGTAAACATGCTTATGGAGAAATACTTGATGAAGGTTTCAAGGTTGAGGAGTATGTTAGTCCGACATTTTCAACAGACTTGTGGAAAAGTTGTTATGCCTCTGCAAACATTCATCTAAGAGGGGCAAGATATTGGATGACATCGGGTATGCCACGGGTAGAAGCACCTCCAGAACCTGGTTTACCTGGAAGAAAGAAGAAAAGTAAAACATTTGCAAGGAAGAAGGGCAAGCATGAATCACCTAAGAAGAAAGTGATACATAAACTTAGTAGAGAGGGCAAAATTGTGCATTGTTCAATGTGTGGGAAAGCTGGTCACAACGCAGCTGGATGCAAGAAGAATCCAAAGAAGAAGCAAAAAAAAGTTGCATCATCTTCACAGATAAGCTGTTATTTTTGTGTAATCATGTTTTTGAAGTTAATGCAATTGACTGATACAAACCTTGTTTTATGGTTGTACCTTTGTGTAGGTGGTTTCATATGTCATCATACCTACTCAGTCTTCTCAGGCAGGAGGCTTTGTGTGATCCAGACCATGTTTTATGTTTTCTAAGAACTTATATATTATGTCTTTTGTTTGTTGCTCTATGTGAAACATTACACTCTGAAACTGGTGTCTTTTGTTTGTCTTTAGTTATGCATACATATTATGCATAACCACTTTGTCTTTTATTTGTCTTTTGTTGCTACTATGTGAAACATTATTATCTGAAACTCTAGTTTTTTGGTTTGTATTTTGTTTGTCTTGGTTGTACTATGTTTATTGCATTCTCTTTTGACATTACCAACTACATCAATACGAGTGTAGCATTACAAATTTAGAGAAAATCCGAGAACTTAGACATCTACCAATACATTCGAATCCAATGGTCAAATCCATTACACAAAACATGACACAAGACATGACACCAACCATAATAAAACATGACACAACAAGACACAAAACAAGACATAAAACATGACACAAAACAGAGGCTACCAAAACAACAACAAACACCAAAAAACCAAATCATTTGGCCCATTTCCCACTTAGCCAGGAAACTGAGGCTACCGAAACAACAACAACACCAATATATTTGAAGATGCGATTGGTCCCATTCTTTGCCTCAGCTTGTACCAGCTTCTCAAATTCATCTTTTACCATATGACTCATACTCTCTCTAAGTTAATCCAATTTTATATTTTGCAAATTCAAACTCACCAAAAAGTTCTTCTGAATAGCTTTCATATCAGCTTGCAAACTCCTTAATTCTTCAAGGATTGCATCATCTACCCATTTGAAGAAGTGTTTCTCGGATTTTCTCTAAATTTCAAAGAACACTCGTTAATAAGATTTTTATTCAATTCAATTACAAAACATTAATCAATTCAGAGAAATCATACCTCTTGGCAAACCACACATCGGTAAAACCTACGACTTGTATTCTCAGTGGTCTTCGATATTAAAATCACAACTCTTTCACCACACCAACATCGCTCAACAACACCTGAGGAAACGATTCTCTTGATTGACAACTCGACAAGGATGAGTCTGACATGATGATCGAGCGTGCTGAATCATTCATGATCAGAATGAAGCTTCTCTCTATCTCTCGTATTCTCTCTCGACAAAGCACATAAAATCTCCAATTTTTTGTTCAACAACCCTAATTTCTTTAACTTCAAATCGAGAAATGTTAAGAATTAAGAGAGGAAGGACACGTGTTTGTTATTAGTATTAACGCGATTTGTAATTGCGTTTATGGGTTAAATAATGGTTTATTGTATGTTTAAGTAAACAAATTGATTATGGGGAAATAAACAGAAGGTTCTTTGTACATGTGTAATTGTAAGCAACTAGATAGTTTATGTAGTGTAATGATGAGCAAAAAGGTACAGGGAGATTGAGTGTGGATTGGTATTCTGCCGGAAGAAAAATCGACGACCCAAAAAACATAGATTCTCGTAAGGGCTAATTAGCTAGAAAACTGCCCCAAATAATCAATCTCCAGTGCGCCTCTCTATTTTTTTTTTATTTTTTTGTAAATTTCTCCCTCTTTTCTATTTTTTCAAATTAAAAATATATATACAAATAATAAAATTACACAATCTTGCTAAAAAAATACATATGTTTTCTACATTTAACAAATAAACTTTTTAAAAATAAACTTATATTTTTTAAAATAGTGAATAATAATTAGTAAAATATAAACCTTGTATATAAAATATAACCTCAAATATAAATCCTAAATCCAAATATAAACTCTAACCCAAATATAAACCTAAATAAAAAAAGGTAAACCCTAAACCCCAAAATATAAACACTAAACCTTGAAATGTATACACTAAATCCCAAAATATAAACCCTAAACCCCCAAAATATAAACCATAAACTCCAAAATATAACTCTAAACCCCTAAATATAAACTATAAATTCTAAAATATAAACCCTAAACCCCAAAATATAAACCTTAAACCTCCTAATATAAACATTAAATCCCATAATATAAACCTTAAACCCCCAAAATATAAACTTTGAACTCTAACATATAAACGCTAAACCCTAAATATAAACCCTAAACCACAAAATATAAACCATAAACCTCAAAATATAAACCCTAAACCTGAAAATATAAAACATAAACCTAAAATATAAACCCTACACCCAAATATATACTAACTACCAAAAACAATAGTCTCATTACCCATAATACAGGTGGACAAAAGAAAGCTAGCTATCACACATGAGTGTATTGTTCATCGAGTAGGGAAATATATGAATATATTATATAATGTCTGATGAGAGAGAGAAAACCTACCTACAAATGTTAGATTCTTAATTTTAGGGTGTTTTATTATTATTTAGTGCAGTTACCCTTCTCTTAATTTATAACCTATTTAATCTTTTC
Source organism: Iberis pinnata (assembly GCA_900406425.1). NCBI lineage: Eukaryota > Viridiplantae > Streptophyta > Magnoliopsida > Brassicales > Brassicaceae > Iberis > Iberis pinnata. The sequence goes on from OVBE01000919.1 coordinate 6,326, forward strand.
TTTAAATTATCTTCAAAGGGACACTTCAAATTTGAAGTGTCATGTGTTTTTTTCAAAATGCAACACTTCAAATTTGAAGTATCAAAAGTTTGTATATTGCAATATTGCTCATATTTTTGTTCACAATTAATTAAAATTATTAGATTTTATAAATAAATATAAAACATCCATAATTTAATTATTACATGCAATATTTATTAATAAGACATTACATTATGATATAAATTACATAATTATTAGAAAAATATACCAATAAATTCATAAATAAAATTCAAATATCAAATTATTAATTTGCATTATTACCATAATGCTTCCATTTATGCTCGATCAATGCATTTCAAAGTGATAGATGAGTTTATTTGATCTCAGCAAGCAAGAATCATACAAAAAGAGCAAGAGCAACCTCAACATTCAATTACACTAACCTTTTTTCGGGCAATATTTTTATGATCTTGGAGGTAGTAGATGAAATTTAGTTGAATATTAATTAGTATGTTGTATTATTTTTATTTGTGTAATATTTATGTGTTATGTAATTTTTTTATTGCTCTTTTTAATTAAATTTTCTTGATGTTTAACAAAATATTAATGGTATGTGATATTTCTCATATTTTTAATATTATGACTTTATTTATATTTTTTTAATTATAAGATTTATAAATAACTATATATTTAAAATAAATAATAAAATGTTGGTACAAAAAATAATTAATACAAAATTTAAAGATATTAAATAAATAACTCTAGGGACCAAAATAAAAAAAATGACACTTCAAATTTGAAGTGTAAGAAAGTAAATATTTTGTATTTGAAATGTGAGAAAATAACATTTTAAATATAAAATTTTGAAGTGTCTATTTAAAAATGAAAAAACTTTAAATTTAAAATTATAGAGTATCGTTTGTAAATGATCTTAGAACAAATAAAGCTGACGCTTTTCTCAATACACACTAAAGTGTTGATTGGCACCATATATTAAGCTTGGTTACTTAGTACAAGAAATGATACAATGTTAATAAAGAATTAAGAAAATCCACATGTGCTTTAATCTATGAAATTGCTTTTAACCACTATGGGTTGAGTTTTCTTTTCTAATATCACTCAAAATTATCTTTTATAAACATTTTGCTTTGAAATATAAATCTATTATTTTTATTTAATTTATAAATCTTTTTAGATTTATCATAATTTTTGTTAAACTAGAATTGATTCATGTTAAAACATAGAGTACCTAGTATTTGAACTTCAAATTTATAGCATTATATATTTTAAATTTATTATAAAAAATTACATAAATATAGTATATATTTTTCCTAATAATAATAAATATCATAACCCTAGTGGCGATATTAGCGGCGATTACTTCATACCGACGTTTCTTACCTTTTTTGCCTTCACCCTCACGGCACGGCACTAAGTCGTCTCCGGTGCCGGTCATGGCCTCACCCTCGGCGTCTCCAGCTCATGGTGAAGGCTCCACTGGCGCAAATCCCCTTTGGTCTTCTGTTGTCCGCTCATCGGACTTACGAACCCTTCCCTCACATCGGCCCGACGTGGCACTTCTAGATGGTGTTGTGGTGGTTGATGTGCCACCGGCTATCACTGTTGCATCACAGCCACTTTGGCATAACTTTGTCGTGGGTTACTTCATCGGTACTGCACCACATGTTGGGAAAGTGCATGCCACGGTCAATCGCCTATGGAATCGGGATGGTAAAGGCTCCAAAATCGACGTCCGATTCATCAAACCGGACACCGTTCTATTCAAAATTGATTCCAAAACTCTGCGTAATAGTGTTATTCGTAAGCAATATTGGCATATCTCAGACATTTTGCTTGTGGTGCAGGAATGGAGCCCTTCCAAAGCAACACAAAAACCCGACCTATCGGCTATGCCTTTGTGGGTGGATTTTCAGAATGTCCCGGATGACCTATTCTCCCATGCTGGACTCAAGTTCCTAGGTGATATTGTAGGAGAATCTCAAAAACTACACCCTTCCACGGAGAAGTGCATGCGGCTTGACGTTGCACGTATCATGGTTGTCGCAAATTGCGAAAAGCCTCTGCCCGAGAGTATCCAACTACGAGGCTCGCATAATGTTAAGGTCACTTACCCGTGGCTCCCTGTGTGCTGTACATCATGCCATAGTTGGGGCCATAAAGCCCAAAATTGCAAGTCTCGTCCTGGCGTTGAGCAACGACCACCTACGGCTCATGGCACTACTTCCACCCATGCTACGGTGATTCAGGAGCTACCACTCTCGGACACAATTCACCTCCTAAGCAGCACAACAATTCATCACTAACTGCCGAAATCTCTACACCCTCCACTGAGCCACATCCTCTTACCTCTACTCACCTTAATGACTTACCCGCTACTTCTCTCTCCTCTCTGGATCGTCCATTAGCTAATCAATCTATTCTCCTTGCAGGTTTGGATCGCAATAGTGAGGGCCATACTATGACACAGCCTCCTCTTATGGCTCCGTCCATGGAGCTCTCCATCATAGCCCCTCCCCCATCGTCTCACACCACCACCTCTCCTTCCAATTCTGATGTTCATACGCAGGTTCCTTCCTCTGGGCTTGAGACGGGCTTGCCTAGTGAGGGCCAATGGGCCATGGTTGTGAGAAACGGACGTAAGTCATCCAGCCCCTCCCCGGTCAAGGATCGTAAGGACAATGCCACGCCCAAGGATGCTGCCTTCTCTCCCTCACGGTTCTTCATCTTGTCCGAGAATCAAGAGCACGAGGAAGATGATAAGGAGGAAGGGCAGGTTTTGGACACCGAACCAGAGATCAAGGCCAGCAAATATTTACTCTCGGATTCTCAATCGCAGGGTGACCAAAAAGCAGCCTCCCGGGTTAAGGCTAAGTCACTGCTACCTTCCCTAGCTTCCCGTAAACTTGCTAAACAAGGACCGCTCAAACAACACAAGTATGTCTCCTCTAGGAGACACTAATGTGATGTCTATTTTCGCGTGGAATACCTGGGGCTTTAACCAGCCTTGGAAACATAAGATCGTGAAGAATTGGATATGCTCGACTCAACCACAATTTGGTTGCTTACTAGAGACTCGGGTTCAACAACACAATTTTGCAACAACCATCCAAAGCGCACTACCTGGTTGGAGTGTGCTCCACAACTACACTCATAACCGTCTTGGGCGCATTTGGGTTTGTTGGCGACCAGGCGTCATAGTCACTCCTCTATTACTTACTTCACAAGTCATTACAGTTCTTGTTACACTTGAATCTGGTGATACAATCTTAATCTCTGGTGTTTATGCTTCTAACTTTCAGGTTGAGCGAACTCAGCTCTGGGAGGCCTTATGCTATAGTCGTTACCTTTATGGTGCTTGTCCGACTCCTTGGCTCATCATTGGAGACTTTAATGAGATATTAGCTACCACCGAGCACTCCTCCCTTGCTTCCCTTTCTCGGCAGATTGGCATGACACATTTTCAAAATTTTGTTCATACATGTGATCTTGTTGATTTGGAGTACATAGGACCTAGATACACTTGGTGGAATCATCAATTGGCTAATCCCATTTGCAAAAAGCTTGACCGGGCTTTAATTAACGCAACATGGGCAGCGACTTATCCACATGCCTATGCGGCTTTTGAAGCGAATGGCGTTTCCAATCACGCCCGTTGTGTCATTCACTTCTCAACTCCCTCGCATTCAATCTGTAAACCATTCAAATTCAATAATTTATGGTTAACTGATCCTAATTTTTTACCCCTTCTCAGGTCACACTGGATATCCGGTCAGCCTCTACAACACTCTCGTCTTGCGTTGCGGTTTCTTCACTCCAAACTCAAGGCTCTAAAGTACCCATTACGGTGTCTAAACTCTACAGAGTTCGGTGATCTATCCAGGCGCACAAAGCTGGCGTATGACACATATTTAGAGCATCAGACGCGAGCCCTTTCTCAGCCTACTCCGTCTAATATAGCAGCCGAGAGTGTGGCTGCTAAGGAGTGGCAAAGACTCGCCTCAGCGGAGGAACGCTTGTACCAGCAAAAATCGCGCATCACCTGGCTCAAGCATGGTGATCAAAATACAGCTTTCTTTCACCGTGTCTCCCAATCTCGGTCATCACGTAACGCCATTAAGCGTCTGGTCTCTCCTACTGGTGCTATTATCACGGACATTGGTGATATAAAAGACTTGGCAGTTTCACACTTTAAGCACTTCCTGCAAGCCTCGGATCCTATCACACCCATCCCTCTTTCCACCTTATCTGATCTTTTATCTTATCGCTGTTCTTCTGATGATTGTGCTTCTTTGGTAGGTCCTGTCCATAATGCGGAAATAAAAGACACCTTGTTTGCCATGCCCTCCAATAAAGCTCCGGGTCCTGACGGTTACTCAGTAGAGTTTTTTAAGACAGCTTGGCCTATCATTGGTGGCGATTTCATAACCGCAGTCCAGTCTTTCTTCCTCTTCGGTTTTCTCCCAGCTGGTGTTAATGCTACACTTGTCTCTCTGATTCCCAAGGGTGATAACCCACAGACCATGAAAGATTATCGACCAATCTCCTGTTGCAACATCATCTATAAAGTTATCTCCAAGATCTTAGCCAACCGACTCAAGCTCCTATTACCGGCTTTTATTGAACCTAACCAAAGTGCCTTCGTCAAAGACCGTCTCCTCCTCGAGAATGTGCTCCTCGCGACAGAAGTTGTCAAAGATTATCACAAACCCACCCTCTCTCCTCGCGCCACTCTTAAACTTGACATCTCCTAAGCTTTTGATACGATTAATTGGGATTTTTTGATGTTGGTCTTGCAGGTAATGGGCTTCCCGGAGCGATTCACACGTTGGATTCATCTCTGTTTATCCACAGCTACCTTTTCCATCGTCGTCAATGGTGAACCAACGGGTTAGTTCCCTAGCTCCCGAGGTGTTCGGCAGGGATGTGCTCTCTCACCTTATCTTTATGTTATTGCCACAAATGTGTTATCTAAGCTCCTTAATGCATCAACATTATCGGGTTTAATCGGGTTTCATCCCAACTGTCGTACTATTGTTCTCTCTCACTTGTGTTTTGCCGATGATCTATTAGTGTTCTTTGATGGTTCTCTTGCTTCTCTTCAGGGGATACTACAGGTTATGGACACGTTCGGAGCAGCTTCTAGACTTCGTATCAACCTATCCAAGTCCTCACTATACCTCTCAGGAGCTCCCGCGGCTACACTTCATACATTCATGGATGCGGTTGGACTGCAGCAAGGTACCCTACCGGTACGGTATCTAGGCTTGCCTTTAACAACAAAACACGTATCTCCTGCGGATTATGCCCCCCTCTTGGCTCGCATTCAATCTCGCATCACTTCCTGGTCGTCCAAATTACTATCTTTCGCTGGTCGACTACAATTGATAGCATCGGTTATCACCAGCACAGTCAATTTCTGGCAAGCTGCTTTCCGCCTACCCAAGACTTGCCTGCGGGCTATCAATAGCCTTTGCAGCAATTTCCTATGGTCAGGTACGTCAAATAATCATCACTCTGCCAAGCTTAGCTGGATTGATGTTTGCAGGCCGAAGCAGGAAGGTGGCCTAGGCCTTCGACGATTGGAGGATACATCGACCGTTTTCGCACTCTCTCTCATCTGGCGCCTACTCTCAAACACCTCGTCCCTTTGGCGTGCTTGGACTCACCAATACCTACTTCGCAATTCAACCTTCTGGGACACTCCAATCAACTCCAGAGGATCTTGGATGTGGCATAAGCTCCTCAAGCTTCGACCCCTAGCACTCTCGTTTTACCAGAAAGAAGTTCACAACGGAGCTTCCACATCATTCTGGTTTGATCCCTGGACTCCTCTAGGCTCTTTATATTTGTTGGCAGGTGATGCAGGTATTCGAGAACTAGGCGTGCCTAGACACGCGTTTGTCTCTACGGAAATTACGTCCCATGCCTGGCGAATCCGGCGTTCTAGACAACAACAATACAGGGACCTCAGCGACATGATATGCCGTCAGCCTCTTCCTAATGTGCTCGCGGGCGAGGACGTAGCTCTTTGGCGACAATCCGGGGATGTTTTCAAGGCTAGCTTCTCCTCCAGAGCCACCTGGGAGCAGATACGTGATCACCACCCCACTCAACCTTGGCACTCATCTATTTGGTTTCCTCAATCTCTTCCTCGATATGCTTTTATTGCTTGGCTTGCTGTGTTGGATCGTTTGTCTACATGTAGTAGAATGCGAGCATGGGGACATGTACAACCATGCATCCTATGTGGGGAACCTAAGGAGTCCCGAGACCACCTCTTCTTCGCTTGCCCCTACTCCTTTACGGCTTGGTAAACCATCGCTTCTCCTCTTCTTCGTCACCGCGTCAGCCCTGACTGGTCCCGTACTCTCTCCGCTCTTCGACTCCATTCACTGGCACCCGTGGATAGAGTCCTCCTTCGCCTAGCTTTCCAAGCCACATTATATCACATTTGGCGCGAACGTAATAGCCGCATTCATGGACAGCCATCACGGCCCGTTCCATATCTCTGCTCGCGCATCACTCAAGTCATCACACTTCGCCTTCGGAGCCTACAATATGATCCCACCTCCCGTTATGCCGCACTCACACTTCGCTGGGCTTCCCTTTACGCATGACACATATCACGCGCGAGCCACTCTTCTACCTGCTTCTCTCGGTGTTTATGGTGCCAGATATAAGGTATGTACTCTTTTTCCTGATGCTAGGTTTGTCCCACTAGGTTTACTAGCGTCAGGTTTTAACGAGGCAACCTTATATCACGTTCATGGCACTCACCAAGCTCCTAACGGTTTCTCTTTATTGATCGACTGATTGATTAAACAGTCCTTTTTACTCTTTTCCACTTGTAAATAACGCTTATTTTTTTTATCTATAAATTTAACATTCCAACAAAAAAAAAAACAAAAAAATAATAAATATCAAATTTTTGTCCTATTTTCAGTTAGCAAATATAATTATTATGTGAATTCAAACTTTACTCGATATTATTCGTACTTAAAATAAAAATAGTTTCATATTTGTTAGCTTTTGGAGGTTGATTCGAAAGATATTTGGTAAAAGTATGCTGCAAACTGGAAAGTGAGTTAAATCATTGATAAAAAAAAAGCCTTAAGGTAGACAAAAAGAAAAAGTATAGACTCTAGGAGCTAAAAATGTTTTGAAAGGCTAAGTCTTGAGTAAAACCCCTAAATTAAAACAAAAAGAATAATTAATTCAAAAAAGTTCAAATTTCAAAAATACCACACATTTCAAAAATATCAAAAAATACAACACACTCTCAAATGTTCCAAAAATGTCACAAACATAAAAAGTGAATTTTAAGAGTTTAAAATTTTAAATTTTGGGTTTAAGTTTATTAAATAGAGTTTATGGTTTAGTTTTGAAGGGGATAGAGTTTGATTTTGGCGTTTTTGGATTTAAATTTGAAGTTTTAAAGTTATTTAAGTTTTGTGGTATTTTTTGAACAAAAATATTTTTGTGGTATTTTTGGAAAAATATGGTATTTTTTGAATCTTTGAAAGTGCATAGTATTGTTGGAATATATTTAGTTTTGTGGTGTTTTTGAGAATCTAATGATAATTTGGAGTGGAAAATAGGAAAAAGTGCAATGAAAGCCTTGATTTTAAAATAATTTAAGTTAGAGTCTAAGTGTTTAAGGTACAAATATTGTCTCCTTAAAGAAATCCAAAGTTATTAAACGGAAAATGGTGGGTCATTTGACCTTATGGTAGTACATACATCTTCTAGGATTGAGAATAGTGGCATCATTTTGTTGGGTGGGAAATGGTAGGTTTAACTTTCGATGCATAACTTATTCTTTGTTTTTGTTTTTTTTTACTTTTAATCGATGTAGAGTATTACTTGTTTTAAGAATACTCCAGAGAATAAAAATCATATTTTTGGATGAAGTTTATATTTACTAATCCAAATATAGGTTCATTACAACCCAGTCCAAAAATATAAATCAGAACAATAACTTATCTAACAAACTCAAATTCGGAAATGGGTTTTTCAATGTTCAAAGTCTGGTTTGAGCCCTAACTTAGACAAGGAGAATTTTACAAAGATACCGTCGTCGACTGGTTCTGCGGACTTCCCCGAAGTTGCCACCGGTGACCCGACAACGGAAAAATACATTTAACAACAACTTTAAAGCCTTTCTTACCTAACTAAATGGACAATGATAAATTTATGTTTGAGATTGCATATCCTACTTAATGAATATAGAGCGATAATAGATATGAAAACTTGTGAATAGTAAGGTTTTGAGTCTATATTTGGATTGAGATGACATGTATAATTAATGTTAGAGTAGGAGTTCAACTTGTTAGTCATGTATATCTACTTAGAATTATTTTAAATTGGTGAATAACATTTTTTTGAGTTTTGAAACCTCATGCTTTTAGCAGCACAAGTATTGGCGCTAAAAGAGACAATGCTCTATATTGGCATACTATGTTATGTTGTAGTTACATTTATGAGTGATTGTAAACACCTAATGGATGCCTACCTTCAAGGAGAAGAAATTCTCATATGAGAAGTTGATAAGAGAATAATCAGAATGTAATATGTTATTTAGACTCTTGGCCAATGTAATGTATATATACAAGAGAGTTGTTAAGATATTCTAAACTAGTAAGATATTCTAAGATAGTTATCTCATACAATATTTGATATAAATCTAATACTCCCTCTCAAGTTGGAGGGTGAACTTTTGAACACCCAACTTGGGAAGAAGATGATCAAATTGTTGCTTTCCTAGAGGCTTAGTAAGAATATCCGCAAGTTGGTCATTAGTTCGAACATGCTCCAAAGTGAGAAGACCAGCTGTATAGGCGTCACGAACACGATGACAGTCCGATTCGATATGCTTCGTCCGCTCATGAAACACCGGATTGCTAGCAATATGGATAGCAGCTTGACTATCACAAAGAAGACGAACCGGATGTAGAGAAGAATCAACACCAAGATCTGGAAGAATGTTAGTAATCCACTTGATCTCAGAGAGAGCAGCAGCCATTGCACAGTATTCTGATTCGGCTGAGGATGCAGAAACCGTTTGTTGTTTTTTCGTTTTCCATGAAACCAACGAATCACCAAGCAAGACGACAATAGCTCAAGGATCGCCGAGAGAGCGGGCATGAAGCCCAATCGGCATCGCAGTAAACCCGTAACCGGAGATAAAAATTAGAGGGCAAGAACACACCTTGACCGAGCGTAGACTTAAGGTAGCGCACAATTTTTAGAGCTGCTTCCCAGTGAGCTACTCTTGGTGCATTCATAAACTGTGAAAGAAGATGGACAGAATAACCAAGTTCAGGTCTGGTGAAGTTCAGATATACCAAGCGTCCTACCAAGCGCTGGTAACGGCGTGGATCATCGAAGAACGGACCAGTATCAGAGGCAAGACGCTGGTTTTGGTCCATAGGAATGAGTGACGGCTTACAGCCCAATAAACCAGTTTCTTCAACGATATCCAAAGAGTATTTCCGTTGAGAGAGGAAGAAACCGTCCTTTAAACGAGAGAGTTCGACACCAAGAAAGTATTGCGCAGGACCTAAGTCTTTCATTTTGAAGCAAGTGCTCAAGTAAGTCTTGAATTTCTGCAGAGCGTGAAGATCATTACAAGATATCAACAAGTCATCTACATAAACAAGGACCCGTAACTGCACAGTAGCTCCAGAGTAGGTAAATAAGGAATAGTCATAATAAGACTGTATAAAACCGAATCTCAGTAAATAGGTAGAGAGCTTAGCAAACCAGCATCGCAGAGCTTGTTTAAGACCGTATAAAGACTTCCGAAGCCTGCATACTTTCGTTGGATCAGAAGTTTTGAAACCAGGAGGCTGCTTCATATAGACCTCTTCATCAAGATCGCCGTGTAAGAAGGCATTATGGACATCCATTTGATGTACATGCCAATTCTGAGCAGCTGATACGACAAGGAGACTACGCACTGTAGCCATCTTAGCAACCGGTGCGAAGGTCTCGTCATAGTCTTCGCCTTCAATTTGCCGATTACCGAGGCACACGAGACGAGCCTTAAACCTCTCTATAGAACCATCAGCCTTAAACTTCAGTTTGTACACCCATTTAGAGCCAATAGCCGTCTTACCGGGAGGAAGATCTGTCAATTCCCAAGTCTGATTTTGCTCTAGTGCAGAAATTTCCGAACTCATCGCATCTTTCCAATTTTGATCAGCAAAAGCTGCGGCATAAGAGGATGGTTCGTGACCTGCAGTAACAACACCCACAAAGATCTTGTGTGCAGGTGAGAAATTGTAATCAGAGATGTAATTATGCAGAGAGTAAGGAGTCAAACCAAAAACCGTTCGGGATGGATGAGATTGAGTGTCGGTAAGAGAGGGAATATGTGTAGAAGAGTGAACAGCCGAGTAAGTTACGTAATCCTGAAGATTGAGTGGCAAAGCTTTAGAACGTTGACCACAACCTAATGCCAGAGAAGAAGAGTCAGCCGAATTAGGAACAGAAGCAGGTGAAGTGATAAGTGGAGAATCTGCAGGTGGAGATGCAGCAGATTCAGTGGACGAAGAAGACTGAACCAGGGGAGAGGATTCAATCGGAGAAGAGACAGATAGATGAGGGCTCCCCCTGTCGTCCAATGGAGCTTCTTCATCTAGCAGGTCATCGGCTGCAACTTCAGGAGGAATAGAAGAAGGAGGCAATGTGGCAGATGATTCTTCAGAGGAGATAAACGGAAATATGTGCTCCTTGAAAACCACATCGCGAGAGATCACGAATTCTTTGGCATCAAGGTCATAAAGCTTCCAAGCTTTCTTTCCTGAGGGGTACCCTACAAAGATACAGCGCCTGCTTCGTGGCCCAAATTTGTCCTTGGAACGCGAACGGTAATGAGCAAAGCAAAGTGAACCGAAAACTCGCAATTCCGAATACTGTGGTTTAGCCGTATAAAGCTTTTCATAAGGAGAAAGACCATGGAGAACAGCAGTATGTGATCTATTAATGAGGTAAGTGGCAGTAAGAACAGCTTCACCCCTGAAGAAGATAGGTAGAGAAGCTTGAAAAAGCAAGGCACGAGCGACATTGAGAATATGTCGGTGCTTTCGTTCTACCCGTCCGTTCTGTTGCGGCGTATCAACGCAAGAAGTTTGATGAAGAATTCCTGTTTGATTGAAGTATGATTGAAGGCAAGTAAATTCTGTGCCGTTATCACTTCGCACAGTCTTAACTTCGTGAGAAAATTGTCTCTCGGCCATTGAACAGAAATTTGGTAAAATTGTTTTAACTTCAGATTTTTCAAGCATGAGGTATGTCCATACAGCTCGTGTATAATTGTCCACAATTGTTAGAAAATACACTGCACCGCAGGAAGAGGCTACCCGATAAGGTCCCCAGATGTCGCAATGAATAAGGGAAAAAGGATCACTTGTTTTATTAAAACTATCAGGAAAAACCAAGCGTGTCTGCTTCGCCTTAAAACAAATGTCACATGGACTAAGACGAGCTGGAAATTTTGAGAACAAATCAGAAGTGGACAATGTAGAAAGCACATAATCGGACGGGTGACCGAGTCGACGGTGCCAGAGAGTAGATTATGCGCCTTACCGACGCCAATCGTCATCGTCAGGGAACGGTCCTGTAAGACAAACATGGATTCACTTAGGAAGGCAAAACGTTGAGACTGCTTAAGTAACCGCGAAGCAGAGATTAACGTGCAATTCAAATGAGGAACAAATATCACATTCGGTAATGTGATTGTCGAAGATAACGACAATTCACCCAAATGAGTACCAAACGTAGAGCTACCATCAGCAAAACCAATGGAACAAGGAGTACTCAGCCTCGTAAAAGCGCTAAGAAGGGACGCATCACCGGTCATGTGGTGAGAGGCTCCGGTATCAAGGATAAAAGAACCCAAACTTGTGGTACCTGACATCTTTTCTAATGAGGCAGAGGATTTTTCTTGTAAGATTTGAGTGAGAGCCCTCCATTGGTCTTGTGTGAAGTCTGGAAAAGATGAGGAATTAGATGTTATAGCATGTGCAACACTCACACCTCGACCACGTCCAGAGGAGTCACCACGTCTACCTCTATAACCCCGACCACGGGATCCCTGTCTTGATTGCTCTCGGTCAGTGAACCAGTCGGGATATCTGAAAAGTAACCAGCAGGTGGATTTATCGTGACCAGAGCGGCTGCAGTGCGAACAGTAAGATTTGTTCTGAGATGCAGCTGAATGACACTGCGGATTTTCCGTATTGGTTGCTAGATTCATGGTAGTGAAACGTTGTGTTGCAAAGCCAACATCCTCTTGGACCTGCTCTGTTTGTCGCGAAGCCATTATACGCTGTTCTTCGCGGATCACACGAGAGTAAACATGTGTGAGAGACGGTAGAGGATCACTGCTTATAATCATCGTCGTAACGTTACCGAAACGTTCCTCATCTAAACCCATTACAAATTGATGCAAGCGCTTCTCATCTCTTTCTTTTGAAAGATCAACAGTAGATCCACACGAACAGAGAAGTGGCTGTTGGTAGGCAAGCAGCTCATCCCAAATAGTTGATAGCTTTCCGTAATACTCCATTACAGATAAACCATGCTGGCGTAGAGAAGACAATTGAGTCTTTAGCTGATGAACGCGAACTTTATTTCCGACAGAGAAACGTTCACGAAGGGATTCCCAAAGGACATAAGCATCGGCCACAAAAGTGACAGTAGATCGGATAAAAGGTTCGATCGAAGTCCTTATCCACCCTATGATCATGGAATTTACAGAGATCCAGGAATCATAATTAGAATCAGATTTGGCAGGTTAGAGAAGAGAACCATCGATGAAACAGAGTTTGCGTTTTGCTTTAAGGGCATTAGTCATCTCAATTGCCCATTCATTATAATTTTGACCAGAGAGAATCACCGAGGTGATGAGAGCACCTGGATTGTCAGATGCATAAAGAGAATAGGGAGAAATCTTAGAATCTACAATTGAAGATTTCTCAGGAAGAGATTTTGTTTCACTCTCAGTATCTGAGACGTGAGACATGATGAAAAGAAAAGAGAAATTTGCTCAAGGAGCGAAAATTTTTTTTACAGAGATCGCAGAAATCGATTCTGCTCTGATACCATGATAAGAGAATAATCAGAAGAATGTAATCTGTTATTTAGACTCTTGGTCAATGTAATGCATATATACAAGAGAGTTATTAAAATATTCTAAACTAGTAAGATATTCTAAGATATTTATCTCATACAATATTTGATATAACTCTAATAGAAGTTCTTTGATAGAAGGTTTCTCAACCCACCTCTCATAATTGTTTTAATTTGATGTTAGATGTTATTATTTTTCATGTTTTTTTTCTCTCTCCTGATATCTTTCTCGTCCGATTCTCTCTCTTCTTCAAGAGATTTGCGGAGGAAGAGCTCTCAGGTAAGACCAAACACTCTTTTCAAGTGGAGCCACAATCGCATGCACCGTCGATCTGGGTTCGCCGGCGAGATTTATAGCCGACGAGCTCACCTAGATTTTGTCGTCCGCCTGTTTATTTCTCATATATGTTTTTCTCCCTTCATCGTTAGTTCACCAGAGATAAGTTTGCGGTTGTAGTAGCATAGTCGACAGAGCAACCGGTCAAATCCTTTGTGGTGGTCATGCATGAAAGATGGTGCATATTAAAGGGTATGGAGCTCAAGGCAAAGCTCGGGTACTTCACAGGAGGAGAGAGAAGCGGCGATTTGGTCACGGCGGTGCGAGGACCACTTCTAGACGAAACCATCACCTAACCAAGCCTGAAGGCGGAGGCGCTCGTCCCTACCTTATGTCGGAAACCTAACCACACTACTCAATCTTCACTGTGGCCTTCAATCAATGGACCAACCTCTTTCTTCCGGTCAAAAACGAAGTCTTCGGTGGGCGGTGGTGTGGGCACCGCTTTGGGACCGCCTTCAGGTCGTTGGAGGTGGAGAACCGACGCATCTGCAGGTTTACTAGCGGCGGCGAATAAGCAAGAGTTCTTCTTGTTTCTTCTAGGGTTTCTAGATATTTTATGGGCCCAAGCTTGTTTAAATTTTTGGTCCAACCCGAATTGATCTTGTGGGTTTAAGTTCTTTTCTCATTTGTGTAATGGGCTGGATTGTGTAAATATGAGTTGCATTTGAATCTAATAAATGTAAATCTTTTATATAAAACATGTTATGATATTTTAATGGATTTATTAATTTATAAAATTTTGGATATTTATAAATTTTATAATTATTGAAATTCGAAATAACATGATTTATATTCATATTTGGTTTTTTGTATTTTTAATTTTGAAGCAGTTCCACATTTATTAAAATAAAATGTGAATTTTATAATCCAATAATAATTTATTAAATGAATAATATTATATTTCAACTAGTATTTTATAAATCATTAAACAAATAATATATGATTTCAAAAATATTTTTAAAATTATTAATATAGTAACATATGATTTCACTTTGATTTTAAAATTCATTAAAATCATATAACCAATAACTCTCACTAAAATTATCGGTGATGTTTCATTTTTCATATTTTGAGGGAATTGAATATAGAAGCTAATAGCTTAGCTAAGAAGAACGAAATCATCACTGAATTTTTTTTTTTAAAATCACATCTACTTCTCTCTCAGGCACACAAATGAAGGAAAACCTATTTTTGTATCTCTGCTCGCCGTGACATTGTGATCATGCCGGCGTTGCCTTCTTCCCGTTTTCATTTCTCGTCTTTGTTGTCGTCTCGTTTTTCACAGTTTGGTCTTCTTTAGGCTTTCTTGGTTAAAGGCGGTTTTAGTGTGGAGCTTCCTTCGGATTGGTGGTTATGGAGTGTCAAAGTGGATGAAGTTACAGTCACCATATCTTCTCGGTTGACAATTTTGGGCTTCTCTCCAGTTCGGTCATCTTCCCCTGCTCTGGTGGTTCCGAGGCAGTGCTCTCTTTTCCAGAAATTCGCATAGCTTAAGCTCTTGCTTGCCGGTGGTGTCCAGTTGAGTACCGGTAGGTAAGCTCCTCTGTCTCGTTTTTTTATCTCTAATTGCTCATTTGTTATGCTTTTGGCGGTCTTACATTGTGTGGTTGGGTGTGGGTTTCGTTTGTCGGGTGCTTTCCTTCCCGCCTTTTGTCCGGGTGTAGCCAAAAGTTAGATCCGTTTATGCAGAAGGTGTGTTTGTGTTGTTGGCTTTAGAGGAAGGTTTTGTTTCTTGGTTTGTGATTTGGTCTATGGATGGTTTCTGGTTTGGGCCTTAGGTTGGGTCTCTCAGTTTCTTTATTATTTGGTTTGCTCCAGTTGTTTATCTGCAGTTATCGATTCCTAGTTGTTGTCTTCATAGATCGTGTTGAGGCTTCGCTCCTTGTCTCTACTTGTTTAGGCGTGATTGGTGCCTTATGTTTGCGAGATTTCTTTTTGGCGTCATCCAGTCTTCTCTTTTCAGAGCTTTGACCTCGCCATCTCCGGATTCTCGTTGGGTTTCCTATTGTCGTCTAGGTTTCCTTGCATGGATTAAAGATCTCCGCATTCATCAATTGTGAGGTAGATCTAATCGTCATAAGAGGTTAATTTTTCGAGGTCGTTCTGTTTTGGCCTTTCGTATGGAGCTTGCATTTGGATTTGAAATTGAGTTTTTATAGTATGGTGTAAGGATTGGTTCTCCTTCCGGTTGCTTCTCTGGATCGGTTTCTCTTCCTGCTTTTATTGCTTTCTTTCCGCATGTTTTTTCTCTTTGTCTTAATATTGTATTTCATCTTTGGTTTTCGGTTGTCAAGTTTATGCTTCCTAAAATTTTGAGCTTCTATAGTTAAAATTTGCAGGTTTTTGTATTTTTTCATATTGTTGTAAAACTTCATCGGTTATTTTAATAATTGAACGACAAAAAAGAACGAGATTATGTTCGGTCCCTTGTACCATTTCCTGGTTTTAAGATTCTCGTACTCTATGTATACTTTGAGGGTAGTAATGTTTTATGTTGACAAAAAAATGCTTCTGACTGTATAACTCTTTCTATTTAATACTAAAAACAAAGCTATGTGGCATATTTTTGGCACTATCTACTTCGGTTTTATAACTTTTATGTTTTAGCTTTTGTTCGGAAAGGTAGGATTCTCTTTACTCTTGCAGAGAAAAGAAACTTCAAGACGTTCGATTCTGCTAAATAAAAACAACATGATTTCTTTACCATTATTGACGTGTAAGCCACTCGAATTTTCAAGTTTAAAATTAACACAACCAAAACGTATTAAAATAAAGGGGTTTCTAATCACAATGGTTATAAATCATGGTGGGAGATGATATAAGCATTATCAATGATAATTATTCGCTAAAAAGAAGAATGTCGGCGACCAAAATCTTTTTTTTTTTTTTGTCAGAGTCTGACTAGACCATTAATTTTATATGTTAGCTTATATATGTCTCATTTTTTTTTAGCATAATACTGTTTATCATGGTTTGGGTTTTGAGAATTCATTCCAGATTGATGCAATAGGTCAGCGGAGACCAATGGTTATTGTGGAGATTGAGTGTTGGTGATTTGGTTATCATGGGGTCGACTAACCAATATATTCATGCAAGGATACGGTGGGGAGAAGAATGCTTGCATATTATAGTGGTATATGTGGCTCTATCGGTAAGTTGTAGGAGTGGTTTGTGGTCGGACTTGAAAGCGGTTCTTGATAGTGTTACTGATCCTGTGATTGTAGGTGGGGATTTTAATCATGTTGTCAGAGCGGATGAACGTTCATGTGGGAGTGGGAGATTATCGGTTGATTCTTTGGCTTTTGGAAATTGGATTAGTGAATCTTCTTTGATTGATATGGGTTTCATTGGCAATAAATTCACGTGGCGACGTGGTAGATCTGAGAGGACTTACGTTGCAAAGCGTTTTGATCGTGTTTTATGTTGCGGTCAAGTAAGGCTAAAGGGCAAGAGGCTAAGGTGATTCACCTCCCTTTCTTCGCATCGGACCATACACTTGTGTATGTTCAATAATGCCCCGTTAGGATTCGTGATCCACGACGACGCCCGTTTTGGTTTGAGGCAGCCTGGTTACATCATGAGGGTTTCAAAGAGCTTGTTGCTACGTCATGGAAACCCAACGTAGCTACTCTGAAAACTTTAAAGTCTCTAGAGAAAACATTACGGAAGTGGAATAGGGAATGTTTTGGGAATGTCGCAATAAGAAAAGATAAGTTGAGAGATATACAAGTGTCTATTGAGGCTGGGAAAACTAAGAAGTTGATCAATAAGAAAGCAGCTCTGGTTGATGAGTTGAATGTTTTTATTGAACAAGAGGAAATTACTTGGTTCCAGAAATCTAGAGAGAAATAGATAGCATTGGGAGATCAGAATACAAATTTTTTTCACACATCAACAATTATTCGGAGGAGAAGGAATTCAATTGATATGTTGAGAGATGATGAGGGCCGTTGGGTGACACAGAAGATGGCGCTGGAGAAAATGGTGGTTGAGTATTACAAGGGATTGTATTCTTTGAATGGTATCGTCGTCTCCTTGGTTCAAATACCAGCGACATGCTTTACTTTCCTTTCGGAGATTGAGCTAGCGTCGTTGAATACAAATTTTAAGGTGGATGATATTGAAAGATCAGTAAGGAGCATATGTCGTTTCAAGGCTCCCAGGCCGGATGGCTTTCAACCGGTTTTTAACCAGGATTGTTGGGACATAGTTGGGCAATCAGTTACAAAGCTCGTCTTAAAGTTTTTCACAACATTTATTATGCCATTGGGACTAAATGATGCTTTGGTTGTTTTGATTGTTAAGGTGGCTCAACCAGAACATATTACTCAGTTTCGACCTATTAGTCTCTGTAATGTTCTTTTTAAGATAATTACAAAGACCATGATGATGAGACTACATAAAGTTATGCCAGTTTTGATAGATCCGGCGCAGTCGAATTTTATTTTGGGGCGTCTGAGTACTGATAATGTTGTTGTTGTTCAGGAAGCTGTTCATTCTATGCGTTGAAAGAAGGGGAGAAAGGGGTGGATGCTTTTGGAGTTGCATATGGAGAAAGCATATGGCCGTATAAGATGAGATTTTTTAGAAGATACTCTAATTGCTGCTAGATTACCGGCACAATGGGTTTCTTGGATAATCATGAGTGTTAAAGGTGCACCTATGAATGTGTTATGGAATAGTGAAAATACGGAGGCCTTTAAACCTTTACGAGGGGTTCAACAGGGAGATCCAGTATCTCCGTATTTATTCGTTTTGTGTTTAGAACGTCTCTGCCACCTAGTTGAGTCGGCCATAGCGAACAAGCAGTGGAAACCGATTTGTCTATCTCGTTGGGGACTGCCTTTGTCTCATATATGTTTTTCCGATGACATTATACTGTTTGTTGAAGCTTTGGTATCACAAACACATGTGATTAGAAATGTTCTTGAGCGGTTTTGTGTTGCTTCAGGTCAGAAAATAAGTTTGGCCAAGTCCAAGATTTATTTCTCTAGTAATGTTAGCCAAGAGCTTGAGATGTCAATCAATACAGCGAGTGGGATTCAAGACACGAGAGATCTTGGGAAATATTTGGTAATTCCAATACTCCATAAGCGTATCAATAAGGATATAATTGGCGATGTGGCAGAGAGGTTATCATCAAGGCTCTTGGGATGTAAAGGGAGATCGTTGAGTTTCGCGGGTAGAGTAACTCTAATGAAGGCGATATTATCATCAATATCGGTGCATACGATGAGTTCCATACACTTGCCAACATCTTTATTGGAGAAGTTGGATAAGATCTCACGTAATTTCTTATGGGAAAGCACCAATGAGAAGAAGAAACAACATTTCATAGTTTGTGATAGAGTATGTAAGCCTAAAATGGAAGGTGGGCTAGGGATTAGAAAAGCAAAGGATATGAATCTTGTGTTATTATCTAAAGTAGGTTGGAGATTGTTGTTTAATAATGTGAGCTTATGGGCTAGAATCTTGACAAGTAAGTATAAGCTCAAAAAGGTTGATAATGTTTCATGGCGAGTGGCGAAAAGTACTTGGAGTGTATTATGGCATAGTGTCGTCATGGGTTTGCAGTTTGAAGTGTTCCTAGGTTACGATGGGTGATGGGTAATGGCCAAATTATATTTTTCTTGAGGGATAAATGGGTTACAAATACTTCATTATTGGAACTTGTTCTGCGTGATGTTCCAACTGCATCTATCGGATTAAAAGCATGCGATGTGTGGCAGGCTGGGCAAGGATGGATATGGAATGAAATAAGCCTGTATATGGATGATGACTCTCATATTTGATTGATGACAATGGTATTAGATGATGTAACGGGTGCCGTTGAAAGGTTGGCTTGGTGTGAGACTTGGAACGGTGAGTTTTCTGTGGGCTCGGCCTATCGCTATCTCACTAGATCATTAATTTCGAGATGGAATATGAAGGAATTTTATGACCGTATCTGGAAGCTTGTAGCGACAGAGGGGGTTAAGCTCTTCATTTGGCTTGTTGTGAATCAAAGTATCATGACCAATGTTGAACGAAGGAGACGAAGATTGTGTGACACGAGTGTTTACCAGGTCTGCAATTTAGGTGATGAATCTATAATGAATATTTTAAGAAATTTTCCTTCAATTAAAGGGCAGCAAATAGTTCCTCAAGAGCGATGACAATGGTTTTTTGATGCAGATCTATTGAGATGGATCTATGGGAACTTGGGTGATGGGTCATTCTTTTATGAATCTAAATGGTCTACGTTATTTGCAATGACGATTTGGTAGAGTTGGAAGTGGCATTGTAGCCATGTTTTTGGTGAGCTAGTTAGATGTAGGGATCGTACAAAACTCGTTAAGGACAAGGCCCGAGAAGTATGGCAATGTCACCTGAAGGGTTGTGTGGGCAGGCAGTCACTTGAGAGGTCTGTAGGCATTATTGCTTGGACAAGACCGGAGCTTGGTTGGTATAAGTTGAACACGGAAGGGGCATCGAGAGGGAATACATGTTTAGAAACTGTTGGTGGCGTGGTG
The DNA here is from genome assembly GCA_900406425.1 of Iberis pinnata. Classification (NCBI taxonomy): domain Eukaryota; kingdom Viridiplantae; phylum Streptophyta; class Magnoliopsida; order Brassicales; family Brassicaceae; genus Iberis; species Iberis pinnata. Next base: position 26,315 of record OVBE01000919.1, read on the forward strand.
AGAGATGCCGAAAGGAAATGGTGTAAAGGTTTCGCAGTTAAGCTTGGCATTTGTTCAGCTCCTTTAGAAAAATTGTGGGGTGTCTATTACGGACTAGTCATGGCTTGGGAGAATACTTGGTTTTGGAGATTGATTCGGAGATCGTTGTGAATTACTTGAGAGGTGGTATTAGGGATTCATACCCAATCTCCTTTCTAGTACGTTTATGCTATGACTTATTGTCACGGGAATGGATGGTCCGCATTTCACACGTTTACAAGGAGGATAATCGGCTTGCATATGGATTGACTAACTTTGCTTTTTCTTTTCTTTTAGGGTATCATAGTTTGAGAACTAACCCATCATTTGTTGATTTGATTATTCATGAAGATACTATGAGTGTTGGTCGTCCAAGACATTCTATTTTGATTGTTTTTTGTTTCTAGTTTATTAAATATGGGAGATTGATCTCCCTATTCACACCAAAAACATTAGAATAAAAACTATTCATTTTCTTTGTGCAAGATTATGTTGAAATTCTTTTTCCATCCATTAAATTAATAAAATTTGATTCACAACAAAATCTCGATAATGTTAGATTTTACAACTACATATAATCGAATTCATATAGAGATATAGATCATTAAACACTAAACTTTTAACCATTTGACTAATATTATGTTTTGATTTTATTTAAAAACAATAAAAACATTTTTAAAAACATTTTTTTATTATTTCTGTCCCATAATATTTTGGTTCACATGTCCCAAGACAAAGAATCGCTATATTGGTAAAGGATGTATAAGGTAGGTTCTCCTGTATTGCAACTATCCCCCTAAAATAAGGGAAAATTGATAGAGGATTTGGGGAGTAATAATCCCTTGCTTTGATTGCAGAGGAGAGCAATTTCTTATCCATATGGAGATGAGTCTTTCAATCATATGATTTTGATTGAGAACTGAACTCAAACATGATACATTTCTCTTTGTTTGGTTTTAAGATTATGATCTAAGCCGGTTCAACACGTAAGATTATTTTATGTGCCATAAGGTTCTTTTCCAAGTTGCATAGGGAATCCGTAACTCTCTCTTCTCGAATGATTCGCTCAGGCCCAAAGCCATTATGAGATACCTTCATATTTTAGCTAAAAGTTATTCTATAGCACATGATTATCATGTAGTTTGGTGAATACGGACTTGATATTCCTTCAAAATGCCAAAAAGATCATTAGTAGATAGACTATTGGAAGCTAAATATGAGCATCGATAAAGAGGATTCTTTGGTCTGAAGAGTCCTTTGGATTTGGGTTTGTCCATCGACATTTATCTTGTTCATGAAGGAGTCTTTGGCATAAATAACACACCTTTTGATTTATTTATTTTTGAAATCATAGAAGATCTTGATAGATTCCCAATTTCTCATGAGGATAAATTGACGAGTTTGAAGTGATGAAGAAAATATGATGTGTCAATCTTCACTCTAACTCAAACATGATCCTTTGTTTGACTTGATCTAATATTACCCTAAGATTGTAATAGAGGTGATTGTATAGTGATTTATCATAATGTTTCATAGTCTCACCCACACAACAATTGACTGCAAATAATCTTTCGGCGGCTGTTCTACCCATATGTTGATTGTTAGTGTCCATTGATTGAGGTGTACGCTCCTTTCTGTAGATTTTTTTTCTAGTGATGTTCATATTGAAAAATGAACTGAAAATGATCATTTGAAAAATTGCACCCGGTACCCAATCGTACAATTGTCATTTGTGAGGCATGTTAAGAATTATATTCCGAGGTACTGTGTGATCAAGAATGCTTAGACTATTTCACATATAGGAACATAATTCTAAGAGAACTCATGGATTGGAAGGATCTTCATTGTTTTCAAGTGCCAATCCTTATGGCAACATCTATTTTGTCTTTCTTTATATGTAGAATTATACTACAAAACCACTCTATGGTAATTTTATTTCAGATAAATGAAGAAAAAACACTAGTTTTCTTTTAAAATATGGTAAAATTAATTTGTTCCGTAGATTGAGAAAGGGAACAAACCTCGACACGTGCCCTATTTATTAAGAGATAGAGACTTTTTGCGTCTTTAATACTTAATAATAACCGATAGAGTTTACAAAAACGGAAAACATCAAAACCCACAAATTTTAACTTTCTATAGTCTAAAATTTTAGAAGATAAAAGCATGAAACATTGGGAGTCACAGATAATACACATAAAGAAAGTAACAAAAGCAGCAATAAGAATAGACTAGAGGCTGAAAGGTTCTGGGCACCAACTCCCACAAAAAAATGAAAGCTCTAAAAGCAAATTGGAAAACGATCAAACACAAAATCCTCCTATGGTGAATAATTACTACCTCTCGGAATAAATATTCAAATACTTTTATTATGAACCACGAGAACCTAGACAAAAAAAAAAATCTACGGAAGGCCTGAGAAGAGGTGAAGTCAAACTCAACGGGAAAAAATTGAGAAACGGCAAAAAAAAAATCTCACATAAGAGAAGACTTCAATCACACCTAAACGTAGATACATGGACCGGAAACCTCAGCCAGAGTAAGCTGAACTATGAAAGTGACTATCAAACAATGCTTAATTGATCAATGAAGCCAAAAAGAAAAACATTAGACTACACAAAAGGTGGAAGATGACTAGACTTAGAACACCTTCATGCATAGGCTCTCAAAAGATTTTTAACAATAAAATATTAATAAATATTATAAAAGTAGGAGAAATGATTTTTAAAGAATTTTTGACATACATACCATTTTTATTGGTTTAAATATATTTTCATTAAAAATAATAAAAATTAAAAATAACCTATCAATATTATTATTTTATGAGAAAATTAGGGTGACTACATAATTTTTATTATATTCTATCAAATACCATAAACGTAACTCCTTTTCTAGCATACCATATTCACCTTTCTCTAATGACGATTATGCCCTTTCAGACATACTCTTTTTCTTAATGAATTTTCTTTTAAATTTGAAAAAGAAATTAAAATTTGTCACATCTCCCTCTTCCTCTATTTTCTTATTTTTCTCGTCCATTTTTTTTGTATTTAGTTCTTCTCCTCTTTCTTCGAATCGCTTCTTCTCCTCTTTCTTGTAAATTTTGTATACCTTTTTATTTTGATAATAAACAACCACATTAGAAACTAGCTTTAAAACCATTCCTTATTATGTCCTATTACTAGAACTTTTAGTGTCCACCTACCCAAAGTCTTTAACTTACTATGTCCACCTACCGTAAATAATTTTGTCCACTAATGCAGTTTCCCTACAATATCATTTCATACATCTAATTAAAGGTATTTTGCAAATACTTACATGGTGTTCTGCTTGTACTGCTAATAATTATGTCCACCTACTCAAACTTATTATGTCCACCTAGTCGAACCTATTATGTCTACCTATTAAAATTTTTTATGTCCACCTATTCGAACTTACTATGTCCACCTGCTGCAATTATCTTGTCCACTAATACAACTCCCCTATGACATGCTCTTTTCCAGGGCGCTGCCATTTCTGTCCACCCAAACATGTATTACGCCCAGCCATAGTCTCCTCTTGTCTACTACTATATAGCCTTATAACTTGTCCACCCACATCTGCATTTTGTCCACCAAGATTATCATCTAGTCCATCGACATTTATTTCAAAATTATATATAAAACAACCTAAAAACATACCACATTAATGATTCACCTACCTTATTCTTCTCAATCGCAACTTTTATTTTTATTTACTTGAGCTTCCACTATTAATGTTGGTTACTTAAAGTGATTTTTTTTAACCATTAGTTCATCTTTTCAAATTACAATTAAGAGTTATTAATAATATTACTATTTACACAGCTGGATAAAAATTTCGCAGATTGATTTTTTTTCTGTGCCATAATGTCATATTCTTTTTATGGTATATGCCACCAAAAATGAAACATATAATATATCATACAAATGATAGGTCATTTATGGTATATCCAAAAATAATATGTTATTTTATTGACTAGAACATCTTATTATTGGTTCAAACCAAATAGAGATGGTAATTACGTATTCTCCACAATAAGCCGTTCGATCAGAAAACAGTAACGTCGCATTAACGTCGGTTGTACAGATCCAACGGCGTAAGACTATTTGGATTACACGCCAACACTGACGTAAAAACTAGACCGAAATTATAAGAAAAAGAAAGAAACCAATTTTATACTACTACTAAAAATCCATTTAATATTTGTTATAATCAAATCAATTGTTGCGTGTTTGGTTATCTCTTCTAATCTCTCTCTCTTTCTCTCACCTAAATCAAGGGATTTGTTCTGATCAATTTGAACAGAATATTAACAAATCCCTAGAATCTGACGGAAGAAACCAATCCTTTCTTCTTCAGAAAAAATCAGATTACCCATTTTTCTTTGTGAATTTTCGTTTGATAAAAGAAGCGTTTGGAATTGGAGGCAAAAAAAGTTTCATTTGATCTGATCGTTTCTGGTAAATTCTCTTCTCGGAAAAACCTATTTCTCTTGTTTGTTCATTTCGATGGATCTGAACATTTCTTCATGCGTAGAAATGTTTTGTAGTATTTGGATTTGAGAAAAATTAACATCTAGATAGATCCTGTTGAAGCTGAGTTAAAATTGAATTTAATATTATTGAGGCTGTGTTGAATTCAATTGAGACAAATTGTTCTTGTCGAATTGATATTATCTTTGTTGTTGTTGTTGTTGTTATCATTTTCGACAACCTTAAAAATGAATCTTCTGTTGTCAGACGATAAAATGATATTTTCTTTTTTTGTTTAATGAAGAAGAAGAGAAGACAAACAAAAAATGGGTTCAGAGCAAAACAACAGCACAAGTTTTCCACCATCAGAACCAAAGCTATGCGATAACGGATGTGGATTCTTCGGTTCACCATCAAACATGAATCTCTGTTCCAAATGTTACAGAAGTCTTCGTGCAGAGGAAGATCAAACCGCTGTTGCTAAAGCTGCTGTCAAAAATTCACTAAAGCTTCCATCTTGCAGTCTCATCATCACACCAGAACAGAAACAGCCTTTGGAAACTAAACCAGCTTCTGTAGAAACAGTTGTTGTAACCACTGAGCCTTCTTCTGTTCCTGTAGCTACTGAAAAGGACGAAGCAGAGCCATCAAGACCTACACGACCCAACAGGTGTTTCAGCTGCAACAAGAAGGTTGGTGTTATGGGGTTTAAGTGCAAATGTGGTAGCACCTTCTGTGGGAGTCATAGGTACCCGGAGAAGCACGAGTGTAGCTTCGATTTCAAAGAAGTTGGACGCGATGCAATCGCAAAGGCGAATCCTTTGGTTAAGGCGGATAAAGTACAGAGGATTTGAAATGAACTAAGTATGTTGAGGTTAATGTCTTCTCTGGATTATTGATGTGATGGGATCATATTCTATGTTGGGTTTCAATGAATCAAAAATGAAAATCGATGCTCTTGGTTTCTTCCTAAATCTTTTCATATAGTTTCTCAAAAATGGTCACTTTGGTCTTTATATATGTAAAAACTAGACGCTTGAGAGATTGAATATATTTGCTTCCTGGTTTTGTTTTGTTTGATTCAGCTAAAGAGATTGAACAATGATTATAAGTCCAGAGATGCCTTTTGTTTTCATAATCATATATGTATACGAAATTGAGGACATTAGTAAATGGTTCTCAGAGTCAGTTCGTTCTGGTTTGTCGAGTTTGGAGAAAGACAAAGCGTATACGAGATGGACTCTGTTTACATTATACGAAGTTCGGAACGTATACGGTTAGGTCGGATTACGAATTGGCAACATTCTAATATGAAGATGTCTTCGAATTTATCATCTAGTTTGTAACACTTGAGATGAACAGTGGTGCATAGTGAGAGTTTAAGAGGGTGATTTGTCTATTTATGTGATCAAAGTACATTTATTTTTCGGTCGTCGACTCAGAAAACTCCACGGTTAAGCATGTTTATGCAGAGTAATCTAAAGATAGGTGACCTTCCGAAAAATTATTTCGAAAATTGTGGGAGTGAGGACAAAGCATGTGGAAAGATCGCGTGGTGATCTGCCGGATCATTAATCAAGTCTTTAAAACATTCCGAAGTAGCAAACTTGACCGTCAGATAGTAGTGAGACCCATGGGCCGAGATAGCTGGGGACCACTAGCTAGGGCGGTCAGAGATGTTACAAGTGGTATCAGAGCTAGTCGTCATTTCAGTTCTGACCTAGAGGGTCATTCATGGTGCGCAACGAGAACATTGCGCTTTGTGAGTGTTGTTGAATGTAACATCCCGGTTTATAGATGAATGGTGGTGCATTGCGAGAGTTAAAGAACTGATTTTCCTATATATGTCATCAAAGTGCATTTTTCATTTCAGTCACCGATCTAGAGAGAATTCCACAGTTAAGCGTGCTTATGGATGGGTGATTTTCAGGGAAGTCATTTATGGAATTGTGCGAGTGAGAAAAAACATGCGAAAATATTGATTGGTAATCTGCATGGCCAACAAACAAGTCTTTAAAGCATCCCAAAATAACAGACCTAACCGTCATATAGTAGTAAGGCCCACAGGCCGAGAAATTCGGGGACCACTAGTTGAGACAGTCAAGAATGTTACATACTTACCATCACTTAAGGCTTTTAAAGCATAGGTCTGGCAAGTAAAGGCACTAAGCAAGCTTCATCATTCTTTTATGGTAGGCTCTTTTTGGTGCAATGACAATCAATGATCAGCTAAATTAGTGTAATATACGAGCAGGAAAATATTATTCTTGATGTGGTGATACGGGTGAAACAATAAATCATGTTCTTTTCACATGTTTTCCATCACTTCAAAATTGGACACTATCCAATATTCTTACATCACGAAATACTTTCCCTACATAATATTTATAATTTTTTCTACATCCTATATTGAAAATGGATAAGCTCGCAGAGGAAAACATGTGTAGTTATTACACATGGATTTTGTGGTATATCTAAAAAGGAAAAAAACCTTTAAAATACATGAACTCTTTAACTTTTGTCCGTTTAATACACAAACATGTTTCGTTGCCATATTGATTCTCGTACTTTCATCCGTTGCCATTACGATTTTAAATTGTTAGGGATTTAAAATGACAACATATAAAAGTATAAGAATTAACATGACAACTAAAAAATTCTTATATTAAATAAGCAATACTTAAAGAGTTTGAGTATTTTAAAGGTTTTTTCAATCTAAAAATAAAAAATGACATTGTCTTCCATAACAAGCAATGAGATCCGACGAAAACCTTATTACATGTGGCAAAAGAATGGTCGGTATGGTTTCAGGCTAATTATGACCCTACACATGGGTAGCAATGCAACATATGAAAAATCCTAGTGTCCTCAAGTTACTGTAGGATTTTCTTATTGTTGGAGCTGATTTCGGACCTAAGTTGATTTCAACAAGTAATAGTCATTATTGACTAAGTCTTTATTTCTTTTGTTAAGTTAAGTAGTGGATTATTTAGCTATTAGTTGTTCTGTTTTTCAGCAGTTTTTTAGGAACCTCTAAAGCATGATGTAAGGCAATACAAAAGCCACTTTTGATCATGAATGAAACATAGATTTTCAGATTCATAAAGAGCAGTTTATCAATTGGTACAGAGCTCAAGATTTCTGAAAATACATCAAGAAGCCGCAGCTTCAAATCAATGCAGAGAAGATGGGAGATGACAAGATGAAGCTTCCTCAATTTTATGGCCACTGGGATCATTGGAGCGAAGTTATGGAGAACTTTTTCAGAGCTAAGGGACTCTGGAAAATTGTTGAGACTGGTTTTGAGGAACCATAGAACACAACAATTTTGACAGATGAACAAAGAGGTTTACTTGATGATGCAAGAGTGAATGATCATAAAGTGAAACACTATCTTTATCAATCCATAGATAGAGTCACTTTTGAGCAGATCTTGGACAGGAAGACGTCCAAAATCATTTGGGAATCCATGAAGAGTAAGTTTGGGGGAAATGCTCGAGTTAAGAGGTCTCTGTTGCAGAAGTTAAGAAGAGACTTTGAAGTCCTAGAGATGAAAGAAACTGAGAAGATAGAGGAGTACTTCACTCGTGTGCTGGCCATTACAAACCAAATGAGGAGCAATGGAGAAGTCTTGGATGACACAAAGGTGGTTGAGAAAATTCTCATAACGTTGAGTGAAAAGTTCATGTAACGTTGGATGAAACCTGGAAATCTTTCATGAAGAGAAATGTCTGATTGCAGAAAGTAAGATGAGCACCAATAGGATGTTTCCGTTGATAGATCAAGCCAAGGCAAATACTGAGAATAAACATAAATGTCTGCAAGTAATATAAGAGGATATGCCAAAGCTTTGGCATGATAAGGTAATGGTGAGAGGACTACCATTTTTCAGTACACAAACCTTTACTTGTTCAGGATGTCTTGTTGGAAAGCAGCAAAGGAAATCCATTCCAAAGGCAAGTCCATGGAGAGCAAAAGAGGTTCTTGAACTGATACACTCTGATATATGCGGCCCAATCAGTCCAAGATCCTCAACTGATCTCAGGTATATCTTGAGTTTCATAGATTATTTCAGCAGGAAATCATGGTTGTATCTGCTGAAAGAAAAATCAGAAGCCTTCACTCAGTTTAAGATATTCAAGAAGAAAGTAGAAGTTGAATCTGGAAAAATCATGAAATACCTAAGAACTGGTAGAGGAGGGGAGTTCACCTCTAATGAATTTACAGTTTTCTGTAAAAGAAAAAGGGATACACAAACAACTAACCACAACCTAAACACCACAGCAGAATGGCATAGCAGAAAGAAAGAACCGAACAATCATGAACATGGTGAGATCTTTGCTGAACACCAGGAATGTACCAAGAACTATTTGGCCAGAAGCAGTGTTGTGGACAAATTACATCTTAAACAGATGTCCCACCCATCTAGTGAAGGATATGACTCCACAAGAAGCATGTAGTGGAGTGAAACCAAATGTTGATCACTTCAGGGTATGGGAAGCCTGGCACATGTACATGTCCCAGATGAAAAGAGAGGAAAGTTGGATGATAAGAGCAAATTGTGTATCTTATTTGGTTTCTCTGAAGAGTCAAAAGAGTACAGATTGTATAATCCCAGAACTAAGAAGATGATTCTCAATAGGGATGTGGTATTTGAAGAAACAAAAGGCTGGAACTGGGGAAGTGAAGGATCTGGCTCTCATAACACTGTTGATGAACTCATCTGGAATGATGATGAGAGTCCAGAAGAAGAAATTGAAGAAGAAAACAATGAGAATGAAGCTAATGAGCAACCATAGCAAAATGTAGAAGAACAAAATAAAGAAATTCAAGTTTCAGAGGAAACTACTGTTGTTGAACCTACTGCAGAAACTCAAGATACCATTGAGACACAAGGAGAATCTTCTAACCCTATTAGAAGAAAAAGAAACACAAGACTTCCACATTACTTAGACGATTATGTGGAATAAAAAAGAAACAAAACCAGAAGAAGTGAACATGATCAATATCAACTATGGAGATCCAAACAGTTTTGAAGAGGCTGAAAAGAGTGGAAATTTGAGGAAAGATATGAATGAAGAGATGAACTCAATCATGAAAAATCAGACCTGGAGCCTTGTGTCTCTACCAGAAGGAGCTAAACCCATTGGTGTCAAATGGATTTATAAGACCAAGCTTAATGAACATGGAGAGATAAGAAAGTACAAAACTCGTTTAGTGGCAAAGGGATATTCACAGAAACATGGAATAGGCTACTCAGAAGGTTATGCACCAGTGGCTAGGATGGACACAATCAGAATCATTCTGAACATAGCAGCCCAAAAGGCTTGGACAATTTATCAATTTGATGTAAAGTTTGTCTTTCTTCATGGGATACTCAAGGAAGATGTGTACATTCAACAGCCACAAGGTTTTGTGATAGAAGGAGAAGAAAGGAAGGTCTACAAACTACACAAGGCTTTATATGGCTTCAAAACAAGCTCCAAGAACCTGGTTCAGTCGGATTGAAGAGTACTTCAGCAGAGAAAGTTTCATGAAATCTCACAATGAAGAAACTTTGTTTCTGAAGTCAAATGAATCAGGTAACTTGCTGTTTGTCAGTGTTTATGTAGATGATCTCATATACACAGGAAATGATGAAGATATGATGAAGGACTTCAAGCTGTCAATGCAAAAGGAGTTTGATATGACTGATTTAGGAAAAATGAGATTTTTCCTAGGAATTGAAGTCTTGCAGAAAACAGATGGGATACACATTTCTCAATCAAAGTATGCTTCTGAGATTTTGAAACGTTTTGAGATGCAAAATTGTAATGCAGTAAAGAATCCATTGGTTCCTGGAAGCAAACTATGTTTGGATACAGAAGGGAAAAAAATTGATGATACATTCTACAAGTCAATCATTGGAAGCTTAATGTACATCACTACAACCAAACATGATCTGCAGTACTATGTAAGTCTGTTAAGTTGTTACATGTCAAAACCAACTAAATTGCATCTCCAGGCAGCAAAAAGAGTGTTGAGGTATCTAAGAGGCATGATGGATTTTGGTATATGGTACAAGAAGGGAGGAAATGGAGAGCTTCTTGTCTACACTGATAGTGATTTTGCAGGAGATGAAGATACCAAGAAGAGCACTTCAAGATACGTTTTCCTCATGGATGGAGCTGCAGTAGCTTGGTGTTCAAAGAAGCAGCCCATTGTCACTTTACCAACCACTGAGGCATAGTATGTGGCTGCCTCTATGTACGCATGTCAAGCTATTTGGCTCAGAAGAGTTATGGTTGAGTTAAACAGTGATAAATGAGGGAGTACTATGATTATGTGTGACAATACTTCCACCATTAAGCTGTCCAAGAATCATGTTTTTCATGGGAGATGTAAGCACATAGATGTAAGGTTTCACTTTCTCAGAGACTTGGTTAACAGTGGAGAATTAGCACTTGAACATTGTGGATCACATGAACAGATTGCCGACATATTCACTAAGGCTTTGAAGAGAGAAACGTATGAGAATATGAGAAGCAAGCTTGGAATCTGCTCAGCAACAAGTAAACTAAGTCTTTTGTAAGAAGATTTAGTTTAAGGAGGGCTTTGTTGGAGCTAATTTCGGACCTAAGTTGATTTCAACAAGTAATAGTCATTATTGACTAAGTCTTTATTTCTTTTGTTAAGTTAAGTAGTGGATTATTTAGCTAGTAGTTATTCTGTTTTACAGCAGTTTTTTAGGAACCTCTAAACCATGATGTAAGGCAATACAAAAGCCACTTTTGATCATGAATGAAACATAGATTTTCAGATTCATAAAGAGCAGTTTATCACTTATGACATGCTATGTGGATGGTTCATGAAAAAATGATAAAATAACTAGTGTCGGTATTGCAACAACACGACGGAACATCATATCTCATGAGTCTTCGAGGTGTAAGGCAAGGTATCTCCCCTCTATATGTCGAACTACTAAGTATAATATGAGCCATTAAATCCTTAGTTTATAAAGAATGGTACTATACTTTCTTCATCACCGATTCCAAAAAACTTAAGAATATCGTGTACAAAGCACGAGATTTTCACTTATATTGATTTTTGTTATTCTCATTGGTTTTTAGATCTAGAAAACATTTTTAGTTAACTAATGAAACATTTTTTGACAAAATATATGATAATTATTGAATATATTTAAATATCTATTTTTAATATGTGATATAATTAAAATAAATAAATAAATAAATAAATAAATATATATATATATATAAATGATATTATGTAATTTCTTTTTTTTTTTATAATATATGAAATTTTAATTTCAATGGAAAATAGAAGCTTTGAATTTAAAATTATTTTCTGTAATTACTTGTAACGCTTATTTTATTTTATTAGTTTTATATTTTTAAATGTTATATATATATATATATATATAATATATCAATGGATATTTTGGATTTTTAACATAATATCTGAATTTTAGGGATTGTTGTACCATACAAGATTTGAAAATAACAATTTGTTTTTAGAATTATTTAATTTTAATTTATACATTTAAAACACTTTCAAATCTATTAATATGTAAATTGAATTTTGAAATTCTATAATAAATGTTTAAATGATTTAACATTTTAATTAGCATTTACAGATCATTACACAGATTATATATTATTTAAACAAGAGTTTAATATTTCATTTGGATTTTTATATTTATTAGGATCCTATAACCAATAGTTCTCATTTAAAAATTCAAAACTATGTATTCACTCCAAATAGTTTTTCAGAAATCGTATAAATTCAAATAAATTTATTTTCATACCATAAAAAATCTGGATATTCATACACTGTCACCCCTAAAGGAAATGGTTGGGATTGTTATGGAAATGAATTTTCAAAAGTAAAATTTTTATGAACAGAATTTGGGTTCACCATCAGTGGTGAATCTAATGTTTCACTTCACATGTAATATCAATCAAATTGTCTTGTAAGTTTGATTAAAAAAGACATTAAAATTAAAGAAAAAAGAAACAAACAAAAAAAACAAAAGAACAAAAAACGTGTAACAAAAAAAAAATGTAACTAAATTGTATCTTAGATTCAATTACTGAATCATGGAGACTTGCAAAAAATGGGTATAACTTCTTCTTTTTTATTAACATATGGGTATGACTAAATTGTAAGATCCAATTTTAAGCATAGAAGAAAATCAATTTAAATTCTTTGACAATTTTAATCTTGTAGAAAACAATAATAATTAAGAAACAAAAATATGCTAGAAACACTAGAAATAAAAAAGAAAACAAAACATGTCTTCTTTCACATTTAAAAGAAAAAAAGTTTTATGATGATCCACCATAACTCTTGTCAAATCCCTACAAAATATAAAATAATTAAAACATAACGTATAACTCAAATAGAAATAGTATAGAGAATTAATTATTTACATGGAGTAGTTGTAAAAAAAGAAGGTTCATCATGTAAAGTCGGACCAACATGTAACTGGGTATGAGAAGGAAAAACTGAGTCCTGAAAAATATACATATTAATGAAATCTCAAAATTCGATGAAAATTGAAAAACAAAAAACAACTATGTATCAAATACCTGAAATGACAACTTCTTCTTTGTTGTAGCATTACTGGGTGATTTTGATATACCACGATTTTTAGTTTCAAACACACTTAAATATCGACTGTGGAGTCCGACTTTTTGGTTCCTTGGTCGTCTAGGGGGATTTTTTCTTTTTTTTTTCCATGTGCATTTAGAACTTCTTCTTCTTCTTCCACAAGTTCAAAATCTGAAGTATGGAGCATCCATTTATTAGCTTTCATAAGTTTCTTTTTCTTTTCCTCCATTTTTTCGAGCAACTAAAAGGCAGCTTCATCTGCATACTGGGTCAGTTCTATATGTTCAGCAGCAACATATGCAATCTCACGGAAAGTAAGACATAAATGACTATATCACTTTCCGATCGATTGCTGAACTTTATCATTAGGTGTCGCTGAATGATAGAAAGATATGTTTCGCGCTTTAGCCTCTTTACTCCATCGATTCAGAATGTAGGTAGCTGGAATTCTTCTAACATCCTTCTTGGCCAACACTTTCAATGCATGACGATATAAGATTCCAGCAAAAGAAAACTTCATACAACTGCAATGTATCGTTTCGTCTGCAGCAACATAGTCAACCAAATGATTTCTCCCAACACCACGAAAAGATACATTATATTCCGCACTTACCATCTCAGACTTATTGACCCTTTTGGCAACATAATCACCTATAGATGTGTATTCTTTCTGGAACAAGGTAAAGACTTATGGTGTATACACCTCCACTGCATGTTGTAGCATTTCTACAGGAGCTGATAAGACCGGCGAGGTATGCATCATGTCGAAGTCGGCAGTTACCCTTGCCCATTTTTCTCTCAACTCAAAAAATTCATGCTTCTCGAGCATTTCACTCCATGCCAATAACCACTCTACTTCATTCTCATGGTCATATACACATTTCCAAAGTTTGTTTGAAACTGATATGGTCCATGAAATACACGACTCAACCTCTTTGCAGCATTTTGGTATATATGCCAAACACATAACCTATGTTTTGTTTTAGGAACTGATAGGTTAAGAATTTAGTCCTAAACATGCACGTTCAGTTTAAACTTCATATCTAGCTAAAGCAAGAATAATATATTTGATTGTGATCAAAATGGTAATTAAAAACGGTTTAAAAAATATAATAATAAAACGCTAGGCATTAGGGAAATCCGTAGATATTCAGGTTTAAAGTCAAGTGAACATGCAGGATTTTGATTGAAAATAGTTCTCAACATGAAACATGAATGCGGTTTAATCTCCTATCAGAGTATTAAACTCTATGATCGAATTGCCAGAGACAAACTCTCGCCGTCTTTAAAATAATTCGATCATGCAATAAAACTCAAATTCAATTGTTAATAAGCATTTAAAACAACACTCTCGCAAGTAAAAATACTTATTCATCTAAATTAGGTAAGGTATCTAAACCAAATATATTTGTATTTATCAACCTATAATCATGAAATAGGTGATCAAGCTAATTCATGCATTAAGAGCAAATTTAGACTAAGAACCTATCAATTTCAATCCTACAATGTTAAACCTAAAATTCAAACTTGAACCCTAAAACCTAACTAGTGAACTACTCAGACATATCAAAGCAAAGACAAATCAATTTCTGAGAAGAACACATGATTGAAATCAATAAAATAAATATATTAACAATTGGGTTCATAATTTCTTCTCCAAATCCAGGATTCAGGAATTCTTCTCCCAATAAAGCTCTCAAAGTTTGCAAAAGTAAACGATAGATAAAATAACCTAAGCCAAAAGGCTTTTATAGTTCTAAAAAGTAAAAATCTAAAATATGGAAATATGGATAGCATTAGAGGACTTTTGTGAAAAATTGGAAATTCAGGTCCTGCTCGGGTGATATGCCCTATTGATCTAAGTCTGCCCAATCGGGCAGATTGCCTTTTTGCGTGATCCCTTGTTTGTTGCTCGATCGATCGGAATATCTAAAATTCTCCAGGGATATTTTCCCGATCGGGCAAGTGATGTGCCCGATCGTGCAAACCATTTCTTCACTTAGTCATTCTTCTGAAACTTCTGAAATGCTCTGAAATATCCTGAAATGTTCTTTTTAGCTCTGAAATGACCCGAACACCTAGAAATCCTGAAATATACCAATTTTCAAGGAAAACACTCGGAATAATGCAGAATAACATACATAAATGCCCACTATAATACATTAAAATCGAGTAATATCAACTCCTCCAGACTTAGATCTTTGCTTGTCCTCAAGTAAAGCAAAAACCAATCCGGAGAAGAGGTTTGAAACGGACCACACAGAAACTCACGAAACCTCAACAACCATAAGCACAGTTCCAAATCCTAAAAGACACCAATCTCAAACAACTACCTAGACTGGACCGTTTACCACCACTGAACTAACAAACCGTTTCCTACTCTAAATCCCAAATCAATGAAGTATTAAATCAAATCAACCAGCTCTTTAAATTTATTTAAGTTCAAACACATGCATTATCATCTATGGTATATCAATCAGTTTACTCAAATATCTTTTTTATCGAAATGCCCATACCAAACAGAGCATCAACAGACTTCCGGTCTTGATCCTCTTTCTCCCTATCTCACTTCTCTCTTTTTTTTCTAAATATTCGCACGTTTCTGCGTTTTCTTTTCTTTTCTTTTCATGTTCACACTTTTCTGTGTTTTTAAGATTCTAATTGTTTTTCAACAGCCCCGGCAATGACTACGGACTTCAAGGTCACGGTTTCAACAATTTTTCTAAACCAATTTTTCTTCTTTTTTTCTGAAGGGAGAGAGAGAAAGGACCCGGACCGTATTGGAAGAACTTGTCGGCTT
>OVBE01000920.1:0-27849 GCA_900406425.1 Iberis pinnata
AATGTTTTTCAGAGAATTCCCCACAGACGGCGCCAACTGTTGAATCAAGACTTAATTTTTGGTATTAGGTCTTAGACTTTGTGGGTAAAAGCTCTGAAGAATTTCATATATCCCTTTAAGAATGATTACATAGGTATTTATAGTGAAAATANTTGATCTCTACTTCGGTCCATCTTCTCTCCAAGTCGGCGCCTAGCTGGGCCTTATGTCAAAATGGGCTTTTGGGAGCAGGTGCTAAACCTGGTATCAACAAATTATATGAAAGATTTGATTGCAGCTGAGTACCTCACACAGTGGGATCCCTACCATTGCGTGGACTATACTGGGGGACAGAGTGTTATGCGTGGGGCACGAAATTGTGGAGGTAATCTTGAGCTTTTAATGACTGTAGAGTCCGTCGCCCGAAGTAAGAATGCTAGGGTGGACATCCGTATTCCAGGGGGACTGAAGAATTGAGTACCAACCATGATGGTTGTTTAAGCGAGTACGTAAACATTGGGGGAAAACATGTTCCTGGGAATCATAAATCCGTTGAGGGACAAGATTCTTTTCGAGAAGGAGATCCTAACGGTGGACACATGTGCAGGGAAAAACATTCTAGGGGTGGACAAGATAACAGTGGTGGACAATGTCAGTGGTGGACAATGTCATCCTGAAGGACATAATGTACAGGATGGGCAACAGATATATGGGGGTGTCACCCTGAGTGAAGGACATAATTCAGAGGGGAGGGGGGGGGCAATCAACAACTGATGGAGAACATCCTGATGGTGGACCAAATCAGTTTGAAAGCGAGCATAATGTCGAGGGATATGATGTGTTAAGGGGACAAGATAGTATTTATGTAATTAGTCGAGTTGGTGTTAACGGTGAACAAGAATTACGCCACACCGTTCGTCCTGAAAGGGGAGACACTTCTGTTAAGAGACGCCTGATGTTTGACGAAATTGAAGACATTGTAGAAGGGGGTGGACAAGATTTGGTTGTGTTTAATGGGGGACAATACTTCGATAGCGTTGGGGGCTCTGGTGATACTTCATGTCCTCGGAATAGTATTAGCGATGGGGATAGTGGACATGAACAAACTTGGACATCCGGGGACACATCCAACCAACTATTTGTAGTGGATCCGGAGCTATTTAGAGACAACATTAAGATGATAAGAAGTGATAAAGCTAACATGAATTTGAAGAAAGGGGACGATGCACTCTATGTTGGCTTAGTATTCAAAAACAAGGCTGAATTGCATAACGCAATATCAATTTACTCAGTGAAAAGGTTATTCAGTTTCAAAGTGAGAAGCTCAGACAAAAAAGGGTGATTGTGATTTGCGAGGACAAGAAATGCGATTGGAGGATATATGCTACAAAACAGAAGGACTCTGAAAATATGGAAATACGAACAACGAATCTAAAACACACATGTGATGTGGAATCACATCACTATCAATGGCCACTTGTCGTAACCACCTGACCATATATCCTTGTTGAACTTGAAGTTCTGGCCGATTAATATTTCAAGGTAGTCCACAGACTCGTCAGCAACTTCGTCATCCCACTCATTTACATTCTCGTCCATCAGACGGGTTGAATCTTTAAGGTACGTCCTGACGGACAACTACATCGCATAAAAAACAACAATAATAAAACTTAAAGAGAATGCTTAAATTAATGAAACTTTCGAAATTAAACTGTAAAAGCACTTACATTTGCAGTGTGCTCAACCTCCATAATTTTCGAATTATGGAAAAGTTTTAAGGCTGTCAAACTTTTAACGGCTTCATTTGTGAACGTGTTCTGGTCCTCTGGATCAGGTAAAAACCTTTCCAACTCTGGAATTGCTTTGAAGAAAAACAACTGGAAGGCAAGGGGGAAACCATGTGCTATAGTGTGGGACTGGTTAAATTTCTCCTCCAGCAGCTTGACGGTCTTGCACTTATCCCCGAGTTTCAACATCCTCAAAGTCAATCTGAAACTGCCTCAAAAGAATGCAAATCTTTGAGCATCTCAACAATATGGGAAGTAGCTTTGACAGGCTGTTTGGAGCAAATTAATACTCCTTCAACGATTACAAGGAATGTAAGTCTCCTCCGACGCCAAGATGGCATCCTATCACGGTGGGGTAGGAGAGAATCAGCCTTCAATATGTCAACAACTTCTTTAATGGTGATTTCGTCTGAATCTCCTGGAAATAAAACACTCCAATACGGTTTTCTGGGATCAATAGGGTTTTGCAACCTAGTAATTTCTTGCGGTTCAGGATAAGGTCCACACTCTAGACCAGTCACAATACCAAACTCCCTAAGAGAAAATCTAAACGGATGTCCACCAAAAATAAACCACATTTCATGTGTCTTTACCGTTATTAACGATTGACAGAGCATTTGGTGGACCAGTTTTCCGGACAGGGACGACTTTTGAACAGGTAATTCGAGCAAGGGCCCAAAACAGGAAGCTTTTAGAAACTCGAGCTCGGTGATACCTTTTAAAGCGTCGACTAGGTCCAGAATATACTCCAGCTTCGAATAGGAGTTTATTCTGCAACTGGGAGGATAACGCCCAGTAACGAACAATCGCGGAGGGAGCTTTGCAAGGTCAAGAACGAAATCACCACAACCTGTTCGTGGACCGGATTTCGGGGTTCGTCCACAGCTGCGTGTGCGGGGTTCCTGTTCCTCTTTCGGCTGGATTTCCTACGGCTACTAAAGGCATCTATTTCGAAGATTTTTAAGAAATTTAGAGAAAAAATGGAAGAAGCATAAAAGATTTAGCGAAGAAAATGAAGATTAAACAGTAAGAAAGAGAGAGAAAATTGCAAGAAAAAAAGAGGGGAAAGGTTAATGGGGAGCTGAACCGTGACATGACTTAAAAATGGTTACTTTTTGGTTTTTAAAAATAATTTAAAAAATTACTTTTACTAACATGCGCTTCTTAATATGGTAGTGTCTGGAACTTGTAGACATTGTGGTATTAGCGATAATTAGAGTAGCTGTTAATGGTAGACTTATTTTTAAAGTCTGAAACTATTCACTAGGCAATGCTTTTTTCAATATTTGTTTATAGCTTTCAAGATAAAGAAACAAGATTTGCATAGTGTCTATAAGAAGAGGTCTAAAAGTCTAACTGTAACTTTTATGAAAAAACAGACTTCATCAACATTATTCATAATCAAGGATGATTCCACATCTTTGCGAGCGTTTCGTGATTTTGTTAAGCTCCTTATATATTTCCGACTCGGACTCGGACTCCGAAAAAGTTTGAGGATTGCTTAAGAAACTCACGACGAGTCTCTTGAGTATTGCTGCATTTTCAAGAAAATATCTGACTAGTTTCTTCTCTTCTTCCCCCCAATATAAGATTCCTTTTATCTCAACATACTCAAGAGTCGATAAGCCACACTTAGGCACATCTATGAGTTCAAATAATACCATCTCCGTTTTTTTAAACTTCTGCAGAACACAAGGAGAAAAAAGAAAGCAAACGCTCAAGTTTTCAATTATACTCATAAAAACAACAGTGTTGTTAAAGCCGAAATCACAAGAGGTTTTTACCAAACTTAGGTGTTTCAGATTCGGGAAACTCTCAACAAAGTCTGGAAAAAAGTCTAGCAAGTGGCTATCGAGCTCGGCTTGTACACGGGATAAGTTATTGAATTTGGGAATCACTCCTACGCTTGAGAAATGACTAAGAGCCTGTGACACAAAGAACGGAAAAAGGATGCTAGTGAGATGTTTCCAATTAGAAAAGTCCATGAAGTTGTTGTATATAAATATTAAGTACATACCGTCATTGTTTCATGAGAAATGATCAAATGTCTTACACTAGATATCCCAATAAGAAAATCACGGAGCTCATTTCTCTTTGCTGCATCAGTAAGCCAGTCAAAATCGACCAGAAATCTGATAGCAAGGTCGACCACTAACAAAGAACTCAGGTTCTTTACCACTATTCTATCAAAATGGTCTTCTTTGAGACTCATATACTCTAGCCCTGGAGCATCTATCTCAAGTGTGGATACCACTATCGAACTAATAGGGTATCCATGCCCAAATGGGACACAAAACTTCTTCAGGCTCTGAGATCTCAAACGTGTAACCACCAGTTCATCATCTAAATCTCTCAATAATGTCAGTTCTTCAAGAACAGGACATCCTAAGATGAGTTTCTCTGGGTTCATATTATCACACCATCGAACACAAATAAGTTGCATGAACTTGAGACAAGGCATAGAAACAGAACCTGTATCCCTTAGACCCGAGGATGTGAGCTTTAAGGAAACCAATGTTTTGCTCGTATAGATATTCACAGGCATGATATCGATATAAGGATAAACAAGGGTGTCATCATCTTGATAATATGTATTGCTCGCAAGATCTAGATGTTGAATTTTGCGGTTAATGGTTGTACTTATCCGATCCTGGATCCCTAATATCTCATCCCTTCTGTAATCTACCTTCAATTTTAACACGCTTAACTCAGGGTTAAACTCGAGATATCTATCGAGGAAGTCGATGAACACTTGGTTTTCTCCAAAAGGGAAATTCCTTGTGTTTAAGTCAAGCTCGGGAACATTTAGCCACAGACTCTTCCATCGGGTTGATAAAACGCTCGTCTTCACCGAATCTTTAGTAGGAAGTAATGAGAGAATATGCGTTAGCAAAGATTCCGGCAATTCGCTGATTCTATCGTACGCAGGCATTACGAGACGAAACTCTAATATCAACGAACAAACAAAAACTGATCAAATTCTAACTAATCCTGAAGTTTAGGGTACAAGGCGATTGAAATCAGGTATGTCAACAAAAGAGTAGAAGGAGGAATCTGGGGTTCTAAGGAACTCACCGTGGATTTGGTTCGCCGGTGGATCACCGGCTAGAATAGCCGATTATGAGAGAAAAATGGTTACTCTCTTTTGTGAAACGAAGTTGATCGTAAATGGTTATTAAATACGGTTGAAAGTTGAAACGGTTTTGACTTTCGATATGATTTTCTTAGAGCGTTTCAAAAATAAAGGCTGCATTTTATTATTGTTAATTGTTATTCAATTGAGGGGGTAATAAGGTATAAATTCAATTTAATCGTAACATTGATATTTTTCATTTTTTTTTATCAAACAAAATATTTCATTACATCAATACTAAAGAGTATACTCCATTAAAGAAGCAAAGGATTACAAACATCATCACAAACTTAATTAAAATACCCGCTAATTCAACAGTTGAAGCGGGAACAAAAACAACAAAGATAGAGCCAAATAATACGCAAAGTGAACCATCTTGGAAACACATTCGAAACTCGTCGGCATGAGATCCAAAGTAAAGGGAAGAGTAGACTATAGTGTAAAAGGATACACTTGTGTCTAAAGAAATATCCTCTACAACCGAGAGGAGACACGAGACCATATACATAGCTTTTGTAGTGAACACCAAACGCACAAATTGAATGGTGGTGAATCGGCGAGAGAAGCGATTTCCTTCAACAGCGATAGCAGCATTGTTGGTTCCCACAAATCTAGAGAAATCAAGTGAACCTTAGAAGAGGAAGGGACCAAGTCACAATTCATCTTTGCAATCCATCCTGCGTCGACAACAAAATAGAAACCAAAGCTAACAGTCGGGATTAATCCCTTAGCGTTAGAAAGATCTATACTAAAACTAGTATAAACTTTAATACAAGGTAAATTCAGAATACCAAATAAAATACCCGATGATAATGCTATCTCCACCAAATTTGAGATAAGACAAGTACAAAACATGGAGAGATCATCCTTAACTGAGCTAAACCAATGATACTTGAGAAACAGACAATGCCCGATAAAAGAGCTTGATGATAACACACAGATAGTGTGGATCAGTGACTTACAAGTCCAATGATTACCCATCACAATTCTCTGACAATTACTTACCCTTATACGCACGAGTTTAACATCACCTAAACCATATGGTTTACTAATGAGTTTCCAATTTAATTCCAAGGGTTGATTTTTTACAGGCAAAAAATTATCTCCACCAATAAAAATCAAATGCATAAAAACCTCAATATAAGAGTAAGTGTAACATAAATTGCTCAAACACATCCAATTGCTATGAATCTTAAATAAGCTTATAGGTTCAAAAAGCAGTTTTTTAAAGCTTGAATCTGTACCAATGATAATAGTTAAAGATGATTGAGAGTACACCACGTACTCTAATCTGCACAAAAGAATGTGAGATTTGCACAAAACAGTAACAAATCTACACAAGAAAGTGCAAAATCTGCATAAAGCAGTAACTGAACTGCACAAAGCAGTAAGGTGTGCGAAAGAAAGTTGAACCCTTAAGCACTTACCAAAAAAAGCCCAGATCTGGAGTGTTAAACCGGTCTTCGCAATAGGTTTTTCTGGACACGATCAAATTAGACAGAAGGGTTAGACGACGTGTATTAAATATAATAAAAGTATTTTATTAGTGACTAGACGAAGCTATTTGACTATAGCATTATGATACTAACACTTTCTACTTTCTGATGTGAATGGACGAAGCTAAACTGATATTGTCTTCAGATAATCTGTAGCCGAGACATCATAAACTGCTACTTCATGAATAGTCGAGCTACTGATAGTCGAAGTACTTTTACTAATTATCGTCTCTTCGCCTCGTCGATATCGACGGTTTCTCTTTCTATCTCATCTCCGTCTCCTTATCTTTTTTGTCCGACCCCCTTCTTAAATCGATCTGACCACCTATTTATATTGCTTCATGTCAGACTAAGTTACCGTGAACAGTGACCCAACAGGTGTCGTCTCCTGGTCGAATCTCACATGCTGTTAATGGGCCTCCTTTTAGAACTAGGCCTGATTTCGTGTTGGGCCTTTTGAGGGTGCTAAACCCTGGCCCAACAGTTACTCCCCCCCCAAGTCGACAAAAGATTTGTCGACTGGAACCATCTAACGGAGACCTTGACAGTGTGCTTGAGATTCGACGAGGTGAAAAGTACGTGGTTAATTAACGAGGTAGAAATTCAACGTGAGCGAACGCCGAGGTTAAAATAACCTTGATAAATTGACGAAGTGCATTCATTGTAGTTTATCGACGAGGTGATCATTTGTTTTGATCAATCAACGAGATGAAAAGTAGTGTTAACCAATTGACGAAGTGATAGCCCGTCATGATTAATCATCGAGGTACTAACCTTGATGAAGTAGGCTTTTGTCATGATTAGTTAACGAGGTATTGAACTTGACGAGATAAAACTTATCTTGGTTGAACAACAAGATTTTATCTCGACGCTGTGCTTATTCAACGAGGTGATGTTGGTTGACTGAAGAAGTAGTAATTTACTGAGACTAGACGATGAAGCATATGTCAATCGATATCGGCGAGGTGAGAGATTTTTTTTTACGGATTACGAAGCGTTGTGACCTTTCGGATAGGCGTCTTTTTGTATTCCACGTCAGCCCTTATAAGGGTCCCTTCCCCATTTATGCTCTCATCTTCTTCTTGCGCCTACAAGTATCGTCTCTCTCTCCATTCTCTCTGCTTTCTCTCTCTAGGTTTAGAATTTTTGCATTGTTTTGTTTTTTTTGCTCCGCCGTTAATCCTCCGGTCAGTTTTGTCGTCGGAAAAATTGTCTCCGATTCTGCCGAGTAATGTCCAGTGATCTTCAACTGGTATCTGTGAAAGAAGAGGTCATGTCAAACGAAGTGGGCTCGACGACATAATCTAGAAACCATCAGTTAATTGTTCATCAGCCCAGCCCAGAAGTCGACGCTCCTGGTCAATTAATCGTCACCGAGGCATCCTCTGAAGAAGAATATTTTCTGCCACATATAGAGTCGGGGCCTTTTCTCGACGAGACAGGTCCTTCCGAGGTAGATCTCGAAGAGGGTGACTTCTTCACAGGGTCTGATCCGTCGAAGATGACGCATGAGTCTTTGGCCGCCCTTTGCGTGTTATGAAAAATCGACGACACCAACCTTGAGTTTAGAGTTCTGCAATATTTTGAGCGGCCATGGTCTCTGCTGGAAGGATACTTTACGCTTTTCGAGGAGTATTTCACCGATGCCAACCTGTGGTTCCCTCTCCCCCCCCCATTTATTGATGGTGTTATGTGCTCGACGTCGCATGGCCGTGTCGCAGCTGTCCACTGCGGCCATTCGGAATATAACGGCGATCCTTCTTTTGGGCAATGAGATAGGGATAAATACATCTATAGATTTCTTCGACCTCCTGGCAACCATACACAAAGTGCACAAAGCGGTGAAGAGTGGGGCGAACACTCTAAATTTTGACACTGGTTTTTTCTACGTGCGAATGAGACCAAAATACACTCTTCTCACCAGGGCTAAGGGGAAGATATGGGATTGGAAGAGGCGATATTTTTTCGTTAAAATTAACGACGCGGTTGTTCATGAGTTAGGACGAGAATTTTTGCGAGACTGGGCTTTAGAGATTGGTAGTGCTTCGGCTAGTCATAGTGTTTTACTTAATGAATGATTTAACACTTTTTTTTTGCAGATAAACCATTTCCCTTCGAAGCCTTCCCTGACTGCTTTTTGGACTCAGTCGACAAGTTACCGAAGGCTTCCATACTTAAGTGGCCTGAAGTGGACGCGGCTAGAATCACGAAGCTTATCTCGCCTCCGTTCAGGTTGGTACTTCGTACTCATCTTTCATTTTGCTTCGTCACTCTTATGTTTCTCGTTTTTTTATTTCAGTTAGACGAGAACATTACTCGTATCCCAGGAGACTAGACATGTCTTCTGATTTTTTGAAGAGTTTGAGAGAGAGCTCCTTGAAGACCCAAGCTGAGGCCGACACTCAAAAGAAACATCTAGTGGCCGGGCTGAAAAGAAGGGGGCCAAAAAACCACATAAGATAAAGACCCTAGTGTCTACAGCGAAAATGGCCATTGAGAACAGGAAAAAAGAAAAAGCCATAGAACAAGCCGAGTTGTCTCAGCAGCTTCAGGAAAAGTTAGGACTACAGGCCACTGCGGCGAAGGCTAAAGGTAAAGCACATGCTGTGGAGCCGAGCCCCAAGAAAAAGAACGTGGCTGGTGAGTTAAAGGGATTAGAGATTGGTAAGGATGCCGATCTACCGAACAATCCAAGTCCTGTTATAAACTTGGACGAGGAGGAGAACCCACCTGTTGGAGGTGGGAATGACATGTTCGTCGATCTCGACAACAATGCTGAAGTCGAGGGTCCTCTTCAAAAACGACCTCGTCGCTATCCTGTTCCTTTCTCTTTTGCTTACCCGGACGCGTCTAAACTGGTTAATGATGTCGAGGCATGTGTTGAGTTAGTCTGTCAGATTCCAGGGCTCAATCGCCCAGTGCCAAGTGTGTCTAGCTCTTCCTCTCATGAATTGTTCAAGATCTATGCCTCGTATGGCGTCCAAGTAAGTTTTCTTTGTTGTGGTGAATGCCATGATCACTATGTATGATTCTAAGCTGACGAGGACCACTTCCTCCCTCGACGAGCTTCAGAAAATCATCGACCAATACAAAGCGGCTGTCGCATTGGACGCGCAAAAGAGAAAAAATCTAAAGGTCGAAGTCGACGACTTAAAGCAGCAGATAGTTCGTCTAAACGAGGAGAACATATGTGTCACCGAGGCAGGAAAGAGTTAGAGGGATGAATTTGAGGAGGAGACGAGCCGTCTCCTTGAAGAAAATGTTAAAGTCAAGGATGAGCTCGTTGTAGTAAAGGAAACTTTAGGATTGGAGAGGGCTGGTCGAGACGCTATGATCTTGAAGAGAGGGCAGCAAATGTAGAAAAAATGTGCTACTCGATTCGAGAGGATTCGACGTCTTCTGGACAGTCGAAATGTGGCTGATACAATGGCCAAGAACGTCGGGACGATTGAAGGAACGCTCGGCGTTATGGGGCTCATAGAAGACATGGGCGGTTCAGTACCGGAAGCCATTGTGGAAAATCTGCAGAAGAGCCTCAAGACTTAGAAGGACAAGTTAGGTGAGGTCAAGATTTTCCCTTTATCGGACGAGGACTTGGGTGTATCCCCGGTGATTAATTATTTGCGTCGAACCATGAGCTCCTTTCCCAGGAAGAAGTGGGACGACTCCGTACTAGCGGGATCGAAGCCTCGACTGTGGAGGTGACCGGAAACAAGACTTCCCCCCAGATGCTCCGGCCTAATCTTATTTAGACTTAAGATTTTTTTGTTTATTTTGTCGAACTCTTTAGTTTTTGAAATCGTCTACTTTTGTTATAAACTTTGACGCCTTGTTGCCTATTTTTGCCAAGGAATTATTTGACGAAATTATGTTTTGAAAAGTTGTTATTCACATCTAAAAACCTTAGTATTTTTGCCTTTAACCCATTTTACGATCGACGAGGCTTTAGCTCGTTTAACGATCGACGAGGATTTAGCTCGTTTAAGAATCGACGAGGCTTTAGCTCATTTAACGATTGACGAGTCTTTAGCTCGTTTAAGAATCGACGAGGCTTTAGCTTATTTAACAATCGACGAGGCTTTAGCTTGTTTAACGATCGACGAGGCTTTAGCTTGTTTAATGATCGACGAGGCTTTAGCTCGTTTAATGATCGATGAGGCTTTAGCTCGTTTAATGATCGACGAGGCTTTAGCTCGTTTAACGATCGACGAGGCTTTAGCTCGTTTAATGATCGATGAGGCTTTAGCTCGTTTAATGATCGACGAGGCTTTAGCTTGTTTAACGATTGACGAGGCTTTGGCTCGTTTAATGATCGACGAGGCTTTAGCTCGTTTAACAATCAACGAGGATTTAGCTCGTTTAAAGATCGACGAGACTTTAGCTCGTTTAAAGATCGACGAGGCTTTAGCTCGTTTAATGATCGACGAGGCTTTAGCTCGTTTAATGATCGACGAGGCTTTAGCTCGTTTAATGATAGACGAGGCTTTAGCTCGTTTAATGACCGATGAGGCTTTTGTGATTTTGAGCAGAATTTGAACATAATTCTCAGTAGGGTAACCTACTCCCCCTTCAAAAAATCAAAAGAAAACAACCAGAATAATACAAGATTTTGTCAGAAGCTGTGTCTTCTTATACTATGAAGACTGCCTACGTACCCATTTTAGAGGGATCAAGCCAGACGTAGTTCTTAGTACAACAGTCAAAAAGATTAAAGGTAAAGTTTCAAATGTCGGCCGTTCCAAGGTCGTGGCAATCGTTGTCCACCAAGCGTGGTTAGCTGGTAGACATTTGGTGCGACGATGTTAGTGACTTCGTACGGTCCTTCCCAATTACTTCCCAACTTCCCTGCTCCATACTCCTTCGTATTGTCGAAAATATGATGTAGGACAAGGTCACCAACTGCATAATGCCTAGGTTTGACATGTTTATTATAATGTCGTGCTGTCATCTGTTGGTAACGTTGCATGCGCAGAAGTGCTTGATCTCCTAATTCCTCGAGTTCGTCAAGCCTGTCTTGCATCAGATTAGTGTTGAGGTCGTCGTGCTGAGGTAACATCATACGTCGTAAGCTATAAACATTAAATTCAGCAGGGACCATAGCTTCGACACCATGCAAAAGAGAAAAAGGGGTCGCGTTGGTCGATGATCGGGGCGTTGTGCGATATGACCAAAGGACACCGTCTAACTCATCAGCCTATAACCCTTTCTTCTTTTCAAGTCGCTTTTTAATTCCATCAATGATAGTCTTGTTAACTGACTCGGCTTATCCGTTACCCTGCGGATATCTCGGAGTTGAATGGCTACGGTTTATCTTCCACTTTTTGCAAAAACCCTCAAACCGGTTGAACAGAACTGGGTGTCGTTGTCGGTCACGATCTCATAAGGTAGACCGTGGCGAAAAATAATATTCTTCCACACGAAATTCTGGACCTCGGCATCTTGAATTTTAGCATAAGCTTCGGCTTCAACCCACTTTGAGAAGTAGTCGATCATTACCAATAGATACCTTCGTTGCCGGGACGAAGGAAAAGGTCCGAAAATGTCCATAACCCACCTCATAAACGGGTAAGTTGGCGATGAGACTCTTAAACATTCAATTGGTTGATGACTCGTCGGAGCATGGCGCTGACATTGCTCGCACTTTAGGTAGTAAGTCTGACAATCCGAAACCATTGTTGGCCAGAAATGACCATGACGCTTGATTTTCAATACCAAAGAACGCCCACCGGAATGGTTGGCACAAGCTCCTTCATGCGTTTTGGCCATTACACGGTTGGCTTCGTCTTTTGATACACACCACAACAACACTCCAGATACATCCCGTCGAAACAACTCCCCTTCTAACAGCACATATTTTGAAGCTTTTGCCCTGAGACGTCGGGCTGCCCACTTATCAACTGGTAAGGTTCCTTTACTTATATAAGCATATATTTCTGATCTCCAATCACCTTTTGTTTGTTCGTCAATCATTTCTTCATCATTTAAGGCAGCCTCGTTCGAGGCACTTTCTACCATGTGCACCCTGGTGCGTGATATACTTGGAACAGCGATCTCTTCAATTGGGACTGAACGTGTTAACCCACTTGTTGGAGCTGAGGCTAAAGTCACCAAGTTGTCCGCATAGGTGTTTTCGATTCTCGGGATTTTCACAATCTCAACATCGTCGAAATCCTTTGTGAGGTTTTGGACGAGGTGGAGATAAGAAGTCATTCGATCATCCTTGGCTTCGTAATCACCTCTGCACTAGCTTATGACGAGCTGGGAATCGCAATGAACACGAATTATCTTTACCCCCATGCTCCTTGCAAGGCGGAGCCCAGCGAGAAGTGCCTCGTATTCAGCCTCATTATTTGAAGCAACAAACTTTAATTTAATAGATTGCTCGATGATCTCGGCCATTGGTGATTCAAGAGGAATTCTAACTCCAGACCCATTCGATCTCGACGAACCGTCAACATGAAGATTCCATATTCCTGCTGTACAGGGAGCGAGGAGCTCGAGGGGCAGTTCGAGTAGGAAGTCTACGAGAGCCTGAGACTTAATACTAGTCCGACTGTGAAACTCAATGTCATACTCAATAAACTCAAAATCCCACTTTTCCATTCGACCGGAATGACTCGGGCTATGCAGGATAGCTCGTAGCGGTTGAATAGTCATCACCGCGATCGAGTGAGACTAAAAATAAGGTCTGAGCTTACGAGCACTAATAACCACAACGTAAGTCAACCTTTCCAACATTGAATATCTAGTCTCCGCCCCATCGAGCACTTTGCTGACGTAAAATATTGGCTTCTGCTCGCCGCGATCATCTCGTACCAGAACCCCACTAACAGATGTTGTCAAAACAGAAACATAAAGTAACAAAGTTTCCCCGTCTAACGGCTTTGCCAAGATAGGCGGGGTAGAAATGTACTCCTTGAGTTTTTTGAATGCCTCTTCACTCTTCTCGTCCCAGTTAAATGTTTTGTTCCCTTTGAGTAATTGATAGAAATGGAGGCACCGCTCCGTCGATCGTGATATGAACCTATTTAATGCGGCGACTTTGCCCGTCAACCGCTGCACCTCCCTTATACTTCTAGGGGATGGGAGGTCAATGATGGCAGAGATTTGCTTCGAGTTACCTTCTATTCCTCTCTGGGTGACGACGTAACCCATGAATTCACCAGATTTTACACCGAACGTACACTTTGCTGGATTTAACTTCATTCCGTACAAATTCAAGATTTGAAAACACGTACGTAAATGAGATATATGGTCCAACACCGAGGTTCTCTTTACAAGCATATCATCTATGTATACCTCCATGGTATTGCCTAATTGGGACGAGAACATTTTATTAACCAGCCTTTGATACGTAGCGCCGGCGTTTTTCAGGCCGAATGGCATGACGCGATAGCAGTATATGCCACGGTCAGTAATAAAGGCGGTTTTGTCTTGATCCTCTAGATGCATCATGATTTGATTGTAACCAGAGAATGCATCCATGAAGGAGAGTAACTCGTTGCCTGCTGTGGCCTCGACGAGTCGATCTATATGTGGAAGTGGAAAACTATCTTTCGAACATGCCTTGTTTAGATCTGTGAAGTCTACACAGACTCGCCATTTCCCATTCTTCTTTTTGATTACCACCGGGTTAGCTATCCATTCGGGGTATTTGACCTTGACTACTGAACCAGCCTGCAGTAGTTTCTCGACCTCGTCGTTGACTGCTTGATTACGTTCAATCCCTAACTTTCGGCACTTCTGTCTGACTGGCTTTATAATGGGATCGACGTTCAACTCATGGCACATGATTGATGGGTCAATACCCGTCATATCAGATATCGACCATGCAAAGGTGCTTACGTTGCTTTTTAAGAATGAGATAAGCTCGTCTCGAATTGATTTTTCCAAATAACGACCGATATTAGTACGCCGCGATGGGTTGTCATCATCAATGGACACTTGGTCGATTGGTTCCAAAGCTGTTGTACACTGCCTGGTTGTCAACGTCGACCCGGGCTTATCTTCGGGCTTCGTCGGTAGTTGCTATGCTTCAGACCTCTTGTGCACTTTATGCTCGGCTATAAAGCAAGTTCGTGCAGCCCTCTGATTACCTCTAACTATCTTAGTCCCTTTTGGAGTAGGGAATTTTAGACATTGATGGTAGATCGACACCACGACTTTCATCATAAATAACCATGGGGTGCCCAAAATTGCATTGAAAATCGGGTGCTCGTCGACAACCAACAGTTTCACGATACGAGTTACACCCATTATGCTTAGGGGCAGTTTAATGCTTCCTGCCGCGATTTCTGTCTCACCGCTAAAGCCTGTGAGTACCTGAGATGATGGTTTTATTCTTGTCTCGTCTATCTCCATTTTCGTAAGGGTCTCTTTAAAGATAATGTTCATCGAACTTCTTGTATCTACCAAAACCCTAGAAAATTTGCAGTCTTCGAACATTAGTTCAATAACAAGAAAGTCATTATGCGGTGCGTCTACTCCGTTTGCATCAGCCTGTGTAAATTTAACTAGATCTTCATCTGTTCCAATAGTTGAAGTACTAGTTGTTGATATTGACGCTCTGCGTTCCAACTTCCTGATTGCCCGGACCGAATCATTACATTGCCTTAGTCCTCCCATTATAACATTGATTCGCCGACGTGGTATGGGCTGTACCTCGTCGTTTATGCCTTCTCTATATCTTTTTGGTGGTTCCATATCTTGGTCAATCGAGTGTCTATGAAGGTTCCTTTTGACCATGTCAGTGCGAGCATTTACTACACCTTGTCTAAAACCACCGTGATTAAAGCCACCTCGCTGTTTAGTCCAGGGCGCATTCTGCCTTGGCGCTGAAGAACCATATTACTTTAAAACCATATTCTTTAGGTGTCTGCATTCGTTAGTACTATGCCCGGACCTTCCATGAAATTCACAAAAAGATTTCCGGTTATCCTCGACTTGCCTAGACACGGTGTGCGTCTGACTTCCTTGGCCTTGGACATAATGGATCACATCCTTCTTCTTTTCGAAAAACCTGGCATAATGTTGCCGGGGTTCCCTATATTCATCTTTTTCCTTATGGTTCTGACGCTCTTTTCCATGGATCTTAATCATCTTAGCTTTCTCTTCCTCTGCTTCGACGAAGCAACTTGCACGGTGCAGAGCATCTTCCAGCGTTTGAGGCTGATTTAAGACAAGTTCTTCGCGAAAACGCGATTCATACCACAAAGAGTTTCGCAAAGCTGCGATCGCTGCTTCGTCGGGTATAGTTAGCCGAGAAGCTATCCTTTTGAACCTTTCAATAAAGATTCGCAGGGGTTCATAGCATCCTTGGGCCAGCGTCCAGAGATCCGCTGTCGAAGCCTTTTTCTCAATGAAGATCGAGTAATGCTTCAAGAAGGCAGTAGACAGCTGTTGGAAATTGCTAATGCTTCCCGGTGGGAGACGCAAGAACCAGGTCAACGCAGCCCCGCTGAGGTTCTCGACGAAGAATTAACAATATCTAGCATCTTTTTTGGCCGGGCTAAAGCGCATTTGTCCCATGGCTATTGTGAACGCGGTGAGATGATGACTAGGATCACTATTACCTTCGTACAACGGGAGCTTAATCTTGGAAACTTGGCCGATCTGCGCGTCGGTTATTTGCTTAGTGAATGGAGTTCGCTGAGTTTCCTCGACGGCGCGCTCAATTTATGGGGCCGAACTTATAGCCCGATGCACTTGCGAACTCATCTCACGTATATGTTCCTTCAAAGCAGCGATTTCATCTTGACTAGTCTGAGCATCTACATTCGGCTCTGGTTTCTTGTCGCATGGACCAGTCGGAGTGGGCTGCGGCGTTACACTAGGTGTCCCGAAGAGAGTATTGTTGAGGTTGTCCAGACGAGCTCTTCTCTCGCTATCTGTGAATGCAGCTTCAAACCGAGCTCGAAATTCACTTGCTTCTCTAGCTTGATCATTGAGGCGTTGAATTATTAAACGATTGGTTTCTGCTTGACAAGCTTCTACTTGAGACTGTGCTTCGACTACCTCGTCAGGTATGCCTTCGTTATTTTCAGCCATTACTCTGCCGTCTTGGACCCTTAGCCTCGTATGTCTCCACAGACGGCACCAAATGTTAAACTGGTCTTCGCAATAAGTTTTTCTGGACACGGTCAAATTAGACAGAAGGGTTAGAAGACGTGTATTATATATAATAAAAGTATTTTATTAGTAATTTTTGACTAGACAAAGCTATTTGACTATAGCATTATGATACTAACACTTTCTACTTTCTGTTGTGAATGGACGAAGCTAAACTGATATTGTCTTCAGATAATCTGCAACCGAGACATCATAAACTGCTACTTCATGAATAGTCTAGCTACTGATAGTCGAAGTACTTTTACTAATTATCGTCTCTTCGCCTCGTCGATATCGACGATTTCTCTTTCTATCTCCTCTCCGTCTCCTTATCTTTTTTGTCCGACCCCCTTCTTAAATCGATCTGACCACCTATTTATACTGCTTCATGTCAGACTAAGTCGATGTGAACAATGACCTGACAGGTATCGTCTCCTAGTCGAATCCCGCATGCTGTTAATGGGCCTCCTTTTAGAACTGGGCCTGATTTCGTGTTGGGTCTTTTGAGGGTGCTAAACCCTGGCCCAACATGGAGCCAAGGGTTATGACGGAAGAAAGCAACGCATTCCACCGTACACCCTCGCCGGACGGAGCTCTGTTGCCATATCTGTGAAAGTTAGAATCTCCGGCGAATAGACCCCAAAGATGCCATGAGAAACACACGATCTAAGAAAAGAGACGATTCCATTTTCGACAATAAACTAACAGAGACTACAGAGAAAAGAAAGAGAAAGAAGACAAAAGGTCCGGAAAAGCAAAGAGGGAAAGCGCCGGGGCGACGCCGGCAAAAGCCAACGTCGCCAGCGAGAGAACTCACACAAGAAGGATCCTCGATAATCGTGTCTGGAAGCGACGACTAGGGTTTTGTTGGTTTTGAAGATATAACATTGATATTTTTCATTATAATACAATATCTTCATTAAATTGCATAAAGATGAAATGAACATAATCATAAATGATTGTGTTTAGTTTAGTAAAAAATCAAAGTCTATTTTATTATCAAAGATTATTATGATACAGAATAATTGGCATCTTTTGATAAAAAATTTTAAAATTTGTACTAGGTGCAATGGTTTTTGTTTGTGCAATTTAAGAATGGATTAAAACAAATATCAAAATGAAAGAAGAAAATAACATACCATATCTTCTTTTTTTTTGTTAGCATGTAAGATTTGTTTTACTAAGATCGTCTTTATCATATGATAGTGTCTATTGACATATAGTTAAAAGGTACTCTCTTTAAAATATAAGAAAATGGGTACATTATATTATTAAGATCCAAACTAGATTACAGAATTCTATAAACAAATTTTGGATTCTGTTAGATTATTAAGAGCTCACACTAAATCAGATAGTTGAGTGGGGGTTTAAAGAAGGACAACTTAAGCTTTCACCGGCTGGGACGTTGACATTGGGGGGTTTGACAAAAGAATCTGATGTATATATCACTGAGACTTACTTGATTGTTGTATAGGTAGACCTACGGAGTTGGGCATAGGTTTCCAGATGGTTCATTCGTATGGAGTAAACAATATCAATTCAAATCTTCTCCATTTCCTGGCCAAAACTCTCTACAACAAGTTGTTATCTTTGGAGACATGGGAAAGGTTTAATCTTTAATCTAAAAGCTAATTGTTGCAGTCATGCTTATCTTGTGCCTTGTTGTTGCAGGCTGAGATCGATGGCTCAAATGAATACAATGATTTCAAACGAGCTTCTCTTAACACCACAAAGCAACTTATTAAAGATCTAAAGAAGACTGATTCAGTTTTCCACATTGGTGATATCTGTTATGCAAAGTTGTTAGCTTTCTTGTTTACCAAAGTCCTGAAAACTGACATTTTTGCAGTGGAAACCATGAGCTTGACTGGCCTAAAAGCATATGATTATATTATTAAGATCCAAACTGTACATAAGCCTAAAAACAAATTTTGGATTTTGTTAGATTACTAAGAGCTCAAATTAAATCGATAAATACTACTAACAAGAACTGAAGCATTTTACTTTATAGCTTATTAGCGTTTAAGTGGCTATAAGAAGAGGCCTAAAACTCTGAACTGCAATTTTCATGACTGCATCAACACGATTCACAATCAAGGGTAATTCCACATCTTTGCGAGCGTTTTGTGATTTTATTAAGCTCCTCGTAGATTTTTGAATTGGAAACACGTCGTTGTCGTTGAGGATTGATAAGGAGACTCACGACGAGTTTCTTCAGTACTGCTGCATTTTCAAGAAAGTAAATGGCTAGTTTCTTCTCTTTTTCCTCCCAATATAAGATTCCTCTTATCTCAACATACTCAAGAGTCGATAACACACACTGAGGCACATGTATGAGTTCGCATGGTAACATCTTCCTTCCTATGAACTTCTGCACAACACAAGGAGAAAAAAGAGAGCAAACGCTGAAGTTTTCAATTATACACATACTAAGAACAGTGTTGTTAAAGCCAAAATCACAAGAGGTTTTTACCAAACTTAGGTGTTTCAGATTCGGGCAACTCTCAAGAAAGGTTGGCAAGAAGTCTAGCAAGTGGCTGTCGAGCATGGCTTGTACTCTGGATAAGTTATTGAATTTGGGAATTAGTCCTACGCTTGAGAAACTACGAAATGCCTGTAACACAAAGAACATAAAAAGGGTGCTAGTTGTTGTATATATATGAAGTCTATGAAGTTGTTGTATATATATACATACCATCACTGTTTCACTAGAAATGATCATATGTCTTACACTAGATATCCCCGTAAGAAAATCACGGATCTCATTTCTCTTTGATAAGTCTTGTACAACAGAAAGCACCCCAAAATCTACAAGAAATCTGATAGCAAGGTCGACTGTTAATAAAGAACTCAGGTTCTTTACCACGGTTTTACCATATTGGTCTTCTTTGAGACTCATATACTCTAGCCCTGGAGCATCAATCTCAAGCGTTAATACCGCTCTCGAAGCAACAAAGAATCCATACTTACGTGGAACACAAAACTTCTTCAGGCTCCGAGATATCAAACGTGTAACCACCAAGTGATCATGTATATCCCTCGACATGGTCAATTCTTCAAGAACAGGACATCCTAAGATGAGTTTCTCCGGGTTCATAGTACCACTCCATCTAACATCAAGAAGTTGCAAGAATTTGAGACAAGGCATATACACAAAACCTGTATCCTCCAGATCTGAAGATGTGAGCTTTAAGAAAACCAATGTCTTGCTTGTATACAGATTCAGAGGCGCGAAATCGATACAAGAAAAAAACAGGGTATTGCTCACTAGATCTAAATGTTGGATTCCACGGCTAATAATTGTACTTATCCGATCCTTGATCCCTACTATCTCATATATACTGTAATCTACCTTGAACTTTTGCACGCTTAACTCAGGGTTAAACTCTAAAAATCTATCAATGAAGTTGATGAACACTTGTTGTTCTTTTAAATAGAAATCATATGTGTCTTCTTTTTTTTTTTTAACCCAGAAATCAGATGTGTTTAAGTCAAGCTCGGGAACATTTAGCCATAGATTCTTCCATCGGGTTGATAAAACGCTCGTCTTCACCGAATCTTTAGTAGGAAGTAATGAGAGTATTTGCGTTAGCAAAGATTCCGGCAATTCGCTGATTCTATCGTACCCACGAAACACTAAAAGCATGAACAAACAAAGCATAAACAAAAAAAATTGATCGAATCCTAATTAAACCTGAAATTTAGGGTACAAGGCGACTGAAATCAAGTATGTCAACAAAAGATTAGAAGGAGGAATTTGGGGTTCTAAAAAACTCACTGTGGATTTAATTTGCCGGTGGATTATCGGCCAGAGCCACCAATGATGAGAGAAAAGTTGTAACTTTTTTTGTGAAACGAAACTAATCGTTTGTGTTTATATATGTTTAAGGTGGGGTTATTCGTACCCCACGCACGGATCCCAATGACGGAGGTTTGAGTTGAAAAACTAGAAAAATTCTGGTTTATGAAAAACTAGAAAAATTCTGTTGTTGAATTCTCATCAGTAGAGGAAATACGCGTTACTCTGGTTTATGAAAAACTAGAAAAATTCTGTTCACTATGCAAGTTATTGACTCATGAGAGCAAGGATTGCCCGGAATTTCAAAGGGATAATAGAGACCGTGTTCTAAATATCCCGTCAGCTGTGAATGAACGCGCACATAGGGACAAGCCGGCTTATGACACTACCCTCCGAACAGATTCTATTCGCTTCCAAGCGAAGGATCAAATGGACTTCTCTCGGAAAAGAAACAGATAAACAGCGCACATCCGACACCTCTCCTCACTCTCTGAGAGGAATAACCAAAACTCTAAATACTTTTCCCACAGTCGAGACTCTAGTAGACAGTACTCAAGATCCAATTCAAGACAGAATCACTACGCTAGAGATAGACCCTACACAGAACCAGAATGGCGTTCGGACTCAGGTAGTTCTCACCACCACCATCGAGTGTGGCGACCAATACAACAGAAATCCTCGGCGTCCCGAGCTAGAGTTACTGTAAACTATCATCAACCGCATGTTCCTACTGATGATCAGACCAAAATTAATCACTCAAGCGAGTTTAATAAAGAGATGAGAAGATCAGGTGACAGTGATAGTTTGGAATATGATGGGTCCTCGAGATCAAAGAGACCAGCACTTGAACGACCTGAAAACAGAGGAAGTAGAGAGATAAATTCCCCATTGACTCCTTGAGAAGCAGTGGTAGAAGCAATGGGAGAATTGCGCGATGTGATGATACAATATGCATCTTGTGCAGACCCGTTCGAGAGCGCAGCACGAAAATTACACTTCCAAATGGCAGAGGAAGAGGGTGGATTTATCAAATCTGCAGAGCAGCTGGCACGCTCTAAATTATCAAACCAAGCTCAAACTTTAAATGAGCAGAGATTGATAGATGCCACATCCAACCCTACAGGAGAACGAATTCCAGCCATGCTGCGTCTAAGCTTGGCGGCTGAGGAGACACCAAACACGACACAAGATGCAATGACTACCAAACCGAGAAGAAAACCTCCGATGAAACGAGGCTTTCAAGCAAGCCCGAAGTTACTTGCTGGAGCGATGGGGAAAAAACGTAAAACTAAGAAAATAAGTGCATCACCGCGCAGAAAAACAGGAAACTTAGCAAGTATGGCTAAGAGAGATGAGAAAGAGGGACCCTCTGCTACTCATTCCCAAAAGGCTAATCTCGTTACGAATCACAACAACACGATGGATTTTCCAAATCCATCTCCTCCTCTTCCTTAAAGATTGTGTGCTGGAACTGTCAAGGTTTGGGAAACCCCTCGACAGTTCGACGTCTAAAGGAGATTCATGCTTCACAGTCTCCAGATTTAATTTTCCTATCGGAAACCAAGAACCAACAAGATTTTTTTATTAAAAAATTGAGTTTTTTAGTTGGTTATGATCATGTATTTGTCCCTCCCCATGGACATGGAGGAGGAGGCCTCATCCTTTTGTGGAAAGAACATATTAATGTGGAACTGCTTATGTCTAATGACAATATCATTGACACACGTATAACATATGAAAACATAACCTTCTGCTCATCGTTTATTTATGGTAACAATGATAAATCCCAAAGGAAGCTTATGTGGGATCAACTAGCAGGACGTGCCGAGCTCCGGTCAGAACCGTGGTTCCTTTCCGGCGATTTTAATGACATATTAAGCAATGCGGAAAAGAAAGGAGGCCCGGCACGAGCAAAAAATACTTTCGAAGATTTTCGAAACTTTGTCTATGAGTGCGATCTCTATGATGTATGCCACTCGGGCGAAGCTTTCTCTTAGCGGGGAAATAGATACAAACACACTATTTTGTGTAGACTTGACCGAGCATTAGCCAACAATTTATGGTTCGAAAATTTTCCACTAAGCCGAAGTGAATACCTTGATTTTGAAGGGTCCGATCATAAGCCTCTAATCACCCATCTTGACATATCAAAAAAGAAGATCAAAGGACTTTTCCGATTTGATCGACGACTTAAAGACAATGTGGAAATTAAACAACTAATTGCGTCGGAATGGAAGAGAAACCGCCACTTAACAGTGGATCATCGCCTCTCGAGAATTAGAGGAGCAATTTGTAGATGGACCAAAGAACTCAATCAAAAGAATAGAGCAAATATCGTGGAGGGAAAGAAAAGACTAGAGGATTATTTTCATAATCCCCAATCGGATCCACAAGATATTGCTTTGATAAAATCTTCTCTAACAGTAGCATATGAAGCGGAGGAAGAATATTGGCGACAACGAAGTCGAATATTATGGCTCACATTGGGCGATAGAAATACAAGCTATTTCCACGCCGTCACAAGGGGTCGAAAATCGTTAAACAATATCTCGGTAATCGAAAACGAAAAGGGAGAAGCGGTTTTCAAGGAAGATGAGATTATAGAGGTCATCTCTACTTATTTCTCTAAGATATTTGAATCGCAAAATCCCATGTGCCTCAACACAGTCAAGCTCGCCATCACGCCGAAAGTCTCAAGGGAAGATAATCAAAGACTAATCTCAATACCGTCCTCACAAGAGATTAAAGAAGCGGCTTTCTCGATACACCCAGATAAAGCGCCAGGACCGGACGGTTTCTCGGGCACATTCTTCCAATCTAATTGGACAGCAATTGAGAAGGAACTAACAAAAGAGATCCAAGAGTTTTTCATTAGTGGGGAACTCCCAAGAGACATCAATGTCACGCATATCCGGCTAATACCGAAAATTAGAGGACCGAGGAAAGTGGCCGATTATAGACCAATTGCACTATGCAATGTCTATTACAAGATAATTTCTAAGCTTCTCACGAGAAGACTCCAACCAATCTTGTCGTCACTAATCTCGGAAAATCAGTCAGCTTTTGTGCCGGGTAGAGCAATCTCGGATAATATCCTAATTACACATGAAGTGTTACACTACCTAAAGACTTCATCGGCGGCAAAACATTGTGCTATGGCAGTGAAAACTGACA
Organism: Iberis pinnata; assembly: GCA_900406425.1. NCBI lineage: Eukaryota > Viridiplantae > Streptophyta > Magnoliopsida > Brassicales > Brassicaceae > Iberis > Iberis pinnata. The sequence continues at coordinate 23,476 of OVBE01000920.1, forward strand.
TGTCTAAGGCCTATGATCGATTGGAATGGAAATTTATCTTAACGGTTTTGACAAGACTAGGCTTCCACGAGACATGGATCAATTGGGTTATGGAGTGTATCACAACCGTGTCATACTCTATCCTTTTCAATGGCACGGCAAAAGGAAAAATCACACCATCAAGAGGACTTCGGCAAGGAGATCCGCTCTCACCATACATCTTTATAATTTGTAGTGAAGTCTTATCGGGACTTTGTAGAGATACGGAACAAAAGCGGTCGATGAAGGGGGTTAAAGTTGCCGTTGGATGCCCGAAAGTTAACCATTTACTATTTGCCGATGACACTATGTTTTTTAGTAAAACGTCTCCAAGAAGTGTTGCGGCATTAGTTATGATCCTTAAGAAGTATGAACAAGCATCGGGACAATCAATCAACTACCAAAAATCCTCCATCTCATTCTCTCGGAAAACACCACTTGCAACCAAAGAGTTTGTTAAAAACTCCCTTAAGATCCGGCGAGAGGGTGGAGTCGGGAAATATCTAGGACTCCCCGAACATTTCGGAAGGTCGAAAAAGGATCTCTTTGCCTCTATAGTGGACCGTATAAACCAAAAAACTCTAAGTTGGTCGGCTAAGTTTCTCTCCTCGGCCGGAAAATTGACAATGATTAAAAGTGTTTTGTCGGCAATCCCTACATTCGCCATGTCATGCTTTAGGATCCCGGTACTAATTTGTAAGAAAATTCAATCGGCTATGACTCGATTTTGGTGGGATTCGAAGCCCAAAGAGAAAAAATTGGCTTGGGTAGCTTGGGAGACAATGGTTAAAGACAAAAGAAATGGCGGATTGGGTTTTAAAGATGTACAAGCGTTTAACGTCGCAATGCTAGCTAAATTAGCTTGGAAACTTTTCGTCAAAACGGACAGCCTATTAGGACGGATTTTAAAAGGCAAATACTTTCCAAATTCCGACATCCTAAATTGTGAGCTACCCGAGTCTTCTTCACATGGTTGGAAAGGCATTATAACGGGACGAGATCTAATTAAGCAACATCTTGGATGGGCAATAGGAAATGGCAATAAGGTGAAGGTTTGGTATGATCATTGGTTGTCTTTAACCGGACAAGTAGCCCCAATGGGTCCGCCACCAAGAAATTTGATCTCGCTCATGGTCTCATCCCTATTGAATCCGTCCTTGGGTTGTTGGGACCGAGAAAAAATCGCAGAATTTTTGCCCAACAACGAGGATAAGGTGCTTGCTTTAGTACCAAGAAACACCAATGCTGAAGATAAAAGAATTTGGCTATGCACAAGTTCGGGAGACTATACCACAAAATCTGGTTATAGAGCCGTCTTAGAAGGAAAAGAAAAGGCCGAAGCACCGAATCCCAGGACCAACATCCTTTGGATCCCGGAAATTTGGCAAATCAAAACACCACATAAAATCCGAGTTTTCCTATGGAAGCTTTTCCACCGCGCAATACCAACGGGCAATGAGCTTGCACGTAGAGGTATAAATGGCGTAACAAATTGCTTGCAATGTGGGCAAGAAGAAACAATCGACCATATATTTCTATGGTGTGAATTTGCTCGGCGAGTTTGGAGCCTAGCTCCCTTTGCCCAACCGCTAGATGTGGATAACTTTGTTTATTTTGCAGAATTTTGGAAGCAAAATCGAGCTTTGATCAGTTTGCCGCCTTCCGGGATTGTTGCGGCTTCTCTACAAGCGCAAATCACGTGGCACCTTTGGCTAGGGAGAAATCATTTTATCTTTCAAAAAAGGATCAATCGTCGGAGCAACTAGTCTTGAAAGCAATCATAGCAACGAAAGAATGGCAATTGGCACAATGCTCTACCAAGAATGAACAGCTGCATTTTGGACCTAAACAACCTCAACCGCAACACCTCAATAGAGATCTTCTATGTCGCACTGACGCAGCTTGGCGAGGAGACAAAAGAGCGGCGGGTTTTGCTTGGATCTTCTCCCCCGGGACTAACAATCAAGAAGTTCACACGGCATCAGCTCATCACGTTGGATCAGCCTTAGTCGCTGAAGGCTTAGCCTTACGTCATGCCGTACAATATGCAGTGACGCACAACATAACAAACGTACGATTCGAATCGGACTCATCTATCTTGGTCAAGACACTTACGGGACAAGGAAATGTCTCAGAACTTCATGGGATAGTATCGGACATCAAATTTAGTTCTAAGGCATTACCTAATGTTGTTTTCACTGCTATCCCTCGAACTCTAAACGGGGACGCAGATTTCTATGCGAAAAAGGCTCTCCAAGAGCTTGTATCAAACTAAAATTTCTATTTATGAAATTGGTGAACAAAAAAAAGGTGGGGTTATTCAATTGTATATTTTAAAGTATTTGATTGTATTTTGAATTTATTAAGAAGTATAGTGTTATTCAATCGTGTATTTCATCACTATACATTAAAATTTACTGTTATTGAATGATGTATTTTAAAATACATTAAAAACCACTGTTATTCAATATTTGTTGTGTTTTAATGGATTTGGATTTGAATGAATTTTAATGTATTCTCTCACTAAAATAATGACGGAACAAAATACTACCTTTTTCATTGGATTTTCTTGTAATCGTCGGTTACATTTTTTTAGTTTTTTGTTTTGTGTAAAAGTCTGAGAAGCAACTGAATTCTTAGAGAATCTCTTTATTTCAAGTATACAATGGAATCGACCTTTTTGAAGTCCGCTTAATCATTTGTAAGTAGTACACTTTCAGAAATTTCAAAGTGTTTTAAAATAAGTTCTTTCTTATTTTATTTGAAGAAAACTCATGAAAAAAAAATCAGAGAAAGAAGATGACGACAATATTTTTATTGTGTTTTATAGTATTATAAAATTAATCAAAATACATATACGCAAATCTATTGAAACACTTTCAAATTCAACATGTGTTTTAGAAAATTCAATAAAATCAGATAAAATACATTGAAATCTATTTACTTTAAAATACAATGAAATCTAAATTCAATAACATCCCCTAATTTTTTATATTACCTACATTTGAAACGGTTTCGACTTTCAATCTGACTAGACGATGTACTATAAATTTACTAACAAAATAATTTCTTTTGGTATAAGGAGTGAGAAATCTTTGATAAAAAAAAGAAAAGAAAATTAGTCAGAGTAACCCTTGCGTTTATAACTCAAATAACCCTCAACGTCACCACTTACTAGAATAACCCAACATTTTGGTTGAAAGATCAAAAATACCAGAGTTTTCGAAGAAACTACAATTTGGTCATTTTGAATTATTTTACAACCAAAAATCCTGAAATTATTATTTCAACTTAAATTCCCAAAAATAATTATATCAACTTAAAATCCCTAAAATTATTATTTCTTCTTCGTTCTTCGTCATTGCCGATTTTTGAGTCTTTCAAGTGTCTTCGCCGTTTTCGACGTCGTCATTCTCATCTCAGTCTTCGTCTTCGCCGTTACCTACTGTCCGAGTTCGTCTTCGCCATCTTCATTTGGGTCTCCGTCTTCCCCGTCCTCATTTGCGTCTCCGTATTCGTCGTACGTTGTAGGGTTTTTAGATATTTCGCCGTCTGTTTTTTGGTCTTCGACATACGTTTCCTCTTTTTTTCGTCTTCGCTTTGACATCGGAGGTTAGCTGTTCTTCGCCGTTTTTTTGTTTCATTGCATTATTTTATTCTGTATTGCAGATTTATGAAATGCAGATTTATGTGCTACCGCAGATTTTTGTTTTCAATTTGATGAGATTTTGTCAAAAGAGTTGCTGAGTTATTTTGATCATGAAAATTTTGCGCTTGCCAAGAGAGTCGTTGATCATGAAAATTTTGACAAGTATCTATGGGGTTCAGAAGCTTTCACTCATTTGGTTGATTCTATAAAGACTATAAACTTTGATAGCTCTTCTCAAACTGTTCAAGGTTTCATTCATGCATTATACATTTGGGTGTTTGAGTCTGTTCCTAGTTTAGGGGTTTTGGTGGGGAATGGAAGAGATGTGATTGAAGGCCCCTCTCTTCTTCATTGGCAGGGGTCTCGTAAAAGGTTTAAGTTTGCTGACTTCATTACTGACGAGATATAAAATTACAAAGAGGTATCTCCCATGTAGAATTTTGTTATATTGCAATTTTATTTTATATTGCAGTTTATTTAATATTGTAGTTTTATTTATGTTGCAGTTTTATTTATTTAATTTGGTATTTGGTAGGTTTGGGTGAGACATATGATTCCATTTTCCGTGGGGAAATTGTATCCTATTTGGTCTGACAATCATCTGCAAAAGGATCCTATGCTTGACAAGCTGATTGAAGATATCATGAATGATGCATTGGTCCCAAACCAATGGCATGTTGAGATGAATCAATCTCAAATTGTGTTGG
>OVBE01000920.1:27894-42226 GCA_900406425.1 Iberis pinnata
AGGTGAAGAAGGTGAAGAAGGCGAACAAGGTGAACAAGGTCAACAAGATGAACAAGGTGAAGAAGGTGAACAAGGTCCTTCCAAGGTTAGTGGTGACAAGGCAGTGCTGGAGTTAGTGCACTCGCTGGCCACATCTGTTGCAAAGATGGAAGCAAATATGAACATTCAGTTCACACTTTTGCAAGGCAAGATTGACGCACTACAGTCTGATGTGCGGTGGAGAAGTTTCAGGCTTTGAGGGAGTTCATTGAGGCTGATGAGTATGTTTCACGCAACATACACCATAATAACATCACCTTTTTTTATTGCAGATTTTTTAAATAAGGCAGATTTGTTTTTTGTTGCAGATTTGTTATGTATTGCATCTTAGTTTTGACCCATTCTTATCCTGATAACAGGAGAGAGAACCGGTAGGATCCTCAAATAATGATGCTCAGTTCTTCAAAGAAATGGTTGTGCCTAGAATAAAATGGGATATATATGACTATGGATGGCTTAGAGATTCTGTAAGTGCTTGCAGTTTTTAGTATCTAGCTGTTTAGTATTGCAGTTTTCTGAGTTGGATTGGACCATTTTGAAGGCTGTTTTTTTATTTACTTACATGGACTTCTCTTTTTGGTGCAACACATAGAAGAAGTGCTGACTATGTTCAGGTTGAGATCCATGCGTCCTAACTCGTCTTTCAGAGAGAGAGTTGCGTTCTGGGATCCATGACTCATGAATGTTTGGTTGAACGATTTCCACGACTTCCAGACAAAGCGAAATGATTTCTTATTTGGAAACGCGTACGTTGACCAATACATGGGGAACAATCCTCCTGATTCACCAATTAATAAGTATTGGCATGTTGACACTGACAACTATATGGTTGTCTCAATATTAAACGTAATCATTGGATAGCCACTGATGTGAACTTCGTAAAGAGAATGATATATGTCTATGACTTTATCCCAAGACATTCAACAAATGATGAAATTATAGAGTGCTGCCAGCCTTTCCGGAAGATGCTCCCGAGTTTTCTGAAGATCATGGCTCCTGGGAACGCGCCCTATTCAGGAGCTCAGTTTTCGGTGAGTAGAATTCAGAAAAATACACCCGTGAACGCGAGACCAGGAGATTGTGGTGTTTTCTCTCTGAAGTACATCGAGTGTCTTGCCCTGGGGATGTCGTTTGAAGGTCTTTCCAACGAGAATATTCAGGCTATCCGGGAGAGATATGGTGCTGAGTTATTCGATGAAATACCTCGGGAGTCAAAAGTTGCATCAACTAATCTCTTACTACGGCGGTTTGAGGTTGTAGTTCCTCAGTTAATGGATTATTCATATAGCACGACTTGATTTAATATGCAATCGTTTCTGTGTAATGTAAATTGAAATATGTATTTGGGTACGACATGTAACGTTTTAGTGGCTTCTATCTATTTAAATTTTTTTAAAATTTTATTTTTCTGTTGCAGATTTAATTTTGGCTGCAATATTCTTTTGTAGTTTTTATTTTGTGTTGTAGACTTTTTTGGCTTTAGCGTTGCAATTTTATTTGTTGCAGTTTCCGGCGATAGTCCTCGAAAGCGCCACTACTGTGGTGAGCCTGTAGTCCTTGAAAGCGCCACTACTTTACCAAATCAGGACAGGTTGTTCTACACATGTCCAAATCGAAATATAAGTGTGTACACTCTTTTATCAGGGCTTAATCACAGCCGTATTAATTGTTATTCAGCACTTCTGCATACTGGTTATATTATTGATGGGACATGGCAGTCATAGAAGAAATGAAAAATGTTCGGAAACATGCTAAGTGTTCTCTCATAGAAGAGGTGAACAAGTTCGAACAAATTGCATCTTTGCAAGACCAGGTGCTTACGACTAAAGGAGACATGAAAGATTTGAAGATGAAGATTCTGAGTTCTGTTTTGGTAGCTGTGATTGTATGTTTTGTAGCGGTCTATCTCGTTAATTGACTGACCGAGTTGTATGGGTTTTTTTTTAAGTCTTATGTTGGGTTATCCCCAAAAAATTTGTAACTTAAGAATATGAAATCTGTAAGTTTCCTTTCGGCGTATCTGAAGTTGTTGAAGGTGGTTGAGGAAATTGAAGATGTCGGTGACGGAGAAGAACACCTTTAGAAAAACTGCAATGTAGATAACAACTTTGCATTGTGGAAACAAAACTACAACACGGAAAACATATCGACAGTAAAAAACAAATCTTCAATGCTTAGAATATATCTGCAGCGTTTTGAAAGAAATCAGCAACGCTGTAAAAAAATCAGCAACATTCAAACGTATTGTCTTGTCGACTGTCTGTTCGGTTTCCACGTCTGTCAAACGTCGTTTCAACCTCATTCATTGGCTCATTTGTAGGCAAAACTCGATGACGGAGATGTATGAGTTTAAAAAATCTGCAACGTAGAAAACAACTTTGCATTGTGGAAACAAAACTGCAAAACAGAGAACATTTCGGTAGTATGAAACAAATCTTCAATGCTTAAAACTACTGCAGAGTTATTATAACAAGTGTCAATTTATTAAAATCGATGCAGATTTATTGTCTGCATTGATAGTCTGTTGCAGCTTTTTGGTTGCAGATTAACTTCTATGTTGCAGATTTATTTCATTGGTAATTACCGAACTGATTTCATAAGTTGTAATGTGTTTTTTCACAGTTGCATTTTGGAGAAGAAACAACAATTAATGTGTTTGCGGCGATGGTCGGTGGCTGTGGGAATTAGATTTTAACTTTCTCTAATATCTATGCTTTCTTCCCTTAATCTATTTTCATATGCAATGTATGTTTTTTCCCATGTTTAAGAAAATATTCAAGCGGTTTTTTCCAGACATTGCAGATCACGGGTTCTCCCATTGCATGTAATATCGGGCTCTAAATGTTGCTAAATGCGCATCGTATGATGGTTGTACTATTTCAACATGTTGTTGTCATTGAACAACATTTGTTTTAATAGTGCAAACAACATAATAAATCCACATTCTTGTAAAATTTATAGTTTGGTATTACATGCAAACTGCATACCAAATACGAAAAAACTTCAATGGAAATTACTAAAAGACTGCAATTCAAACTTCATAACCCAATAATTATCATCGTTGTTCAAAATCATAAGAGGGTTCAAAAAAACATCAACATTGTCATTAAAAACATAAAATTAATCATAAACAACGACAATAACAAAGTTTTTCATCAATTTGACGGTCCTTCAGACCCATTGTGGTCATTCCCCAGCTGTGGTTTTCCAATCCTCGCCCACTCATGGTAGAGCTTCTTCTGCCTTGAACACAGTCTGTTCAGTTCCACCTCGATGTCATAACCCACCGCCGAGATCTGCTTTAGTAGAACAAAAACTTTAGCGTTCTTCCGTTCGAATTTGATCAGAGCTCTATATCCCTCATCCATATCCTTCATACGGTTTTACATTTGATCGATCATCCCCTGGTAATGTTTGTGCAGCTTGTCGATTTTGTGTTCGTAGTGGATTTTCAAGACTTCGGTGTAGCCATCATCATCCGAGTCACTTGATGACTACAACAAACAAAAGAAAATATTAGTGGTATGAAACCTTAAAAATATTTGTGTATCATGGAACAACCTCTCTTTTCCTTGGCTTGGAGCGCTTGTTCTCGACCCACACTTTCTTTCCCTTGTCCATTTTTTGGCTTCAAAAATTACTGTTATGAACTAAATAGACTGATACAAATCTACTTTTAGGGTTGGCAATATTTATAGAAAGTGAAAGGGGGTAAACGAAGGGTTTCGATTCTTGTACACGTTTCGTGTTCTGTCGCGGTCTTCTTCTTTAATTACGGTTAATCATGAATTTTAATGCAGGGGCACATTTTATTAGGAGATAATTAGGTAAGAAAATAGCCAATTAGAAGTTCTTGTTTCACTGAAGATTTGTTTTCTATAGCAGAATTGTTTAAAAACCGCCAATTAAAAACAAATCGGCAGTAGTAATTAACAGGTTGTCAACAAGCGGTTGCGATTGCAAGGGCACACTTTTTTAGGTGTTCTGACACGGTGTGCCTTCTTTATTTATGTATAATGATGACTTTTACGAAAAGGGCACACCTTTTTAGGTGAGACAACTACAAGTTCGAAGTGTTTTTACCATTGGAGATTTGTTTCGTGTTCCACATTTGTTTCAAAAACTGCAATAAGAAACAAATCTGCGAAAACACAATAAAACACTGCAATGGAAATTAACATAAAACTGCAATGCAAACTGCAAACCGAGATACGATAAGTTCAAAATAAAAAGAGGTTACAAAACATAAACATAGTCATTAAAGAAGAAAAACATAATCGAAATTAACGAGGACTTTCATCCCCTTCATGGTCCCCCATCTCCATCGCCTCATCAATCGATTTCACCATAGCTCGATAAGCCTCCTCCATCGCCTTCATTCGCTTCTCCATTCTACCCATCATACCCTTGTAATGTTTGTGGAGCTTCTCGATTTCGTTGGCGTTATGGATTTTCAACACTTCCACATATTCATCATCCTCCTTCTTTCGCTTCGTCATGCTATCGATCTGCCCCTTGTAATGTTTGTGGACTTTCTCGAGAAATTTCGCGTTATAGAGTTCCAACAATTCCACGAACTCATCATGGTCCTCCTTCGATATCTATAAAAACCCAAACAAAAGATTAGTAGGATGTACTGGAAATAATGCATAAACAGTATTTGAATCATAGAACAACCTTTCTTTTAGTGGAGCGCTTGTTCTCGACCATCACTTGTTTCTCCTTGTCCATTTTTTTGCTTCTCAAACGTAAGAGACGGATAACAAGTTAGACAAAGCAGTATATATATAGACACTGAAATGTTGTAAATCAACGGTTGCGATTGTGTTAGTTTAACTAGGGTTTAATGGGTAGTCGAACAGAGTTTTTAGAAAAATCGGCGATAATCAATAAATGTTGACAACACTGTCCAAAACGACACCGTGTTATTCTGCGAATTAGACAAATTCTTGAAATAAAAACAAAGTACGAAACCGGCGTCGTTTTAAATGGCCCAAATATTGTCCCATGGGTCATATCATATGGGCCATATGGGCCGGATGGGCCGTGAAAAACGACGTCGCATGAGTTTAACAAAAAAAATCTGCCACGATTTTTAAAAATCGACAGATCAAAACACCGCAAATTTTAAAAAACGATGGTTAAACGATTAGGACAAATCTGCGGCAAACATATCTGCGGTAACGTGAGGGTCAGTTTAGTAAGAAACAAAATCGGCGGCAACGTGAGAAAAAAAAACTCCGGCCATTGTAGATTTTTTCAATAAAACGCCAGTCTTGAACAAAAGGGGTCAATTTGGCAATTTCGAAAACTCATAACTTTGCGGTGACAAAAAAAATCTACAGTTAAAAAAAAAATCTACAGTTACAAATATCTCTGCAGTCACAAAGATATCGGCAATGTCAGCATAACTCTGCGAAAAAAATCTGCAATATCAAAAAATCCGCAGTGTTATTCAAAAATCTGCGACAGAATCTCGACAATGGAACCAAAAATTTGCGGTGACGTCGACAATTCGGCGGTGACGTCGACGATTCCAGAAAATCTGCGGCCAAATACTCAAACAAATCTGCGAAAAAAATTTGCGAAGTCAAAAATCAATAGAGAAAAATAAATCGGTAAAAACATATTTTCGAAAACAAATCTACACCCAAACAAAATCTGCATATCAAATTCTCGCAGATTTTTCACGCCTCCAGATTACGCGGTGGAATTTTCATAAATATTGGACAACTTTTTTCTCTCTCCTCGAATTAATTTTTTTCCATTCTTTTTTTTCTTCATGAACGAGGGGTAGAATGGGGTTAAACAAAAATTGGGTTATCTCCAGTAATTCGAGATAATGTCAGGTTACGTAAGCAATTAGTTGAAAAATATAGGTCAAGTAAGTAATTCTGCCTAAAAAAAAGGAGTGAGAAATCTCTCCCATTTTTATACAAACAGCAAAAAAAAAAAAAACACAAGGATCTGGCTCAATGTTCCAATGCATGTGGCATTATCGAGAACAATAGACCTAAAACAATCCGGATAAACATCTAAATAATGAAAGCCTAATGACAGAGAAAAAGCATAATTCATTAGCCCATCAGCAAGCCGATTAGTTTCTCTGTAAACATGCGAAACACGAACCGTCCAATTTGAAGATGCAGATTCTGTAATCAACAAACTGATCATAAGCGTAATGGATTTGTTATAATCAACACGCTGATGAAATTAACCAGTTGACGAGATCAGAGAGCTGATGATATCAGTAAGCATATTATGTATCACAGTGCGTGTGCTGATGTGTCAGAAAAGATCACTGTTGATAAACAGGGAGCTGGATCAAAAAGTTGAGTGGGAACAGAAAGCTGAATGGGAATATAAGCTTGATGAGATTCAACGCTCTGAATGAATAAGCTAAAATTCCGGAAGATGAAGAATCAATTGCGGCCTTATCCGTAAAGATTATGTCCGGAAGATAATCTCAACGAAAATTTTTTATCAAGAAGATATTCAGTTGAGAAAATCATGGAAGAAAAAAATATCTTAGAGAGATTCTTGGAGATATCATAAAACAGAATATTTGATATATTCTGGAAGATTTGAAAGTGCTAATTTGGCACAACGTGCTGGTGACGTGGCACATGATGCTGATGACGTGGAACAGACTGGTGAATGACGTGGCACAACAAGCTGCTGATGTGGCACGTCGATTAGTTGTCAAACAACAAACTAGAATTTGATGACGTGGCTATGCATCAAGATCCTACAGATTTGTTGAGAAGAAAAAAATCTTTGGAAGAAAGATTTTATTATTTGAAAGGATAAACTTTGGAAGAAAGAATATCCATTTGGTGAGATTTTTGGGGAGCCTAAGAACTAGGTTTTCCCATTAGTATATATAGATGAGGAGGTTGAAGCGTGCATGTTTCAACTCTTTCGAATCTATGGCGTTTGATGTTGATCTTATGAAGCTGACGAAAACAGGAAGCCGAAGAAGGGAGTGCTCGTTCTACAGATTGTTGTGGAACTAAAACAGTGACTGGTTTCAAGCTGAGGGCAAGCTCGGGGTTGAGTAAAAGCCAATCATAGGTTGAGAGATTCGTTTGGGAGCAAAATAACATGTTGTTGATGTCCATTCATAAGACTGAAATATTGGGACTAAGGCAATATGGAGTTAGGTTTGTGTAACATCGATTAAGTTGATTACATAATAGATCTCTTGCTGTTTTTAAAATCATTAGAAAGGAATGGTAGCATGGTAGGATGTTGTACCTTATACAATTGTATTTATATTCTTGTTCTAGTGGATTTGGCTCTGGACAAGGTTCCGGGGATGTAACGAAACCGAACCCCGTTAACAAACGTCTATGTCTCTCTTTAATTCAACACATGAGATCATCTAAACTTTTATTAGTCATTCAAAGAATTAGTGTTGAATGTAAACAGACGCATGTGTGTAATACAGACATCTGATAAACAACAACAGAAGGTTGTTGATCATGAAGAGTAGGTTCTTCACACTTTCACAATTCTTCGAAAGAAAGCCATAACACAACCGTGGTTGGGAAGATAATGGATGTGAATTACTAATTCGTGACCACATAATCTTGTTGATACCGGGTTTAGCATTGCGATCAAAGCCCAATCAGATTCAAGATCATATTCTCCGAAAGACCAGCTCAACGAAAAGGAAATAATGAGATAAGAAAGAATATCAAGACTGTTGGAGAGAATAAATGAAATATGGAAGAATCATAAATATTACGTAAAATCTAGAAAATATTTATGTAAAGATCTAAATAAGATCTTTTTCTATTAAAACTAGGCATAGACATTAGACAGATCTGATTTTTGATCTTTTTTTCTTTGAGTTAGATCGACATGTGATATAATTTAAAAACCCTAATTTAAGTAAGTACATCTTTGAAATCATATTTTTCTGCATATAAACCTAGTTTAGACTTGTTGAAATTCTGGTTCAACAATTGACAGTGAAATAATTTTTTAGTTTTCACGGGATAAAAGAGAATCACGTCAAATATCAAGATGTCGTCCAAACCTGCCGATTTCGTTACGACCATCGTCGATTTCACTCTGACCAAGTGCTACACAATATATTCCGATTTAGCTGTCTATGGTGCATAATTCATTACCAAATATAGGTTTTATCAGTGACCAATTTATTTTATTAGAAAACTTTGGTTCGTTGACTCATGTAAGGTTTGACATATGTTAAGTTTGTCGCTTTAGTACCTAATTACAAAATTTAAAATATGCTGCACTAATATTAGTGTTCCATGCTTAGAACTAATCGAACAAGTATTTTGATTATACATATCATATTGCTTAATTGGCATATGAAATTTTACAGTCTATTAATGTTTGAACCATGTGATTAACAAATCTTTGTTTTTATTTTTTTGTGAAGATAATTCATACCAAGCAACTAATCTGCCCTACCAAGATCATAGCTAAGAACTTATCAAAACAACTAAAAATATCCAAAGGGAAACATCTCCACGTTATGGAGAACCACCACGGTTCAAAGAATCCCAATCAAACTGAACTCAATCTTTCCACCGAGATAAGCTTATATTTTTACTCAAGTCATTATGCTATCTAATCACAAAATAGATTAAATTACTAAGCAAGAGAGGCAGTGATTGCGCCCAAAAAAAAAATCGAGCTACAGCTCGCGTATTTTCGTCCTATACGAGGTACTTGGCGAGATCGGACTTTTCTCGCCCGGCCTAAAGCCTCAAAAAAAGCCGAGCTACAACTCGCGTACTTTCGTCTTATACGAAGTACTTGGTGAGATCGAAGTTTTCTCGTCTAGGCTAAAGCCTCAAAAAACATCCGAAAATAGTCAACGCGACACGGACTGCAGGTCACTTGGGGATACTGAAAAAACAAGTCATCTCTGAGTGAGACCTCGCTTAAACATGCTTGAAAATAAGGAATAAGTAAAGCCATAAATACGCACCGAGATCCTGGTCAGACTCGGATTTAAAGAGAATAAAAGCTCAAACTTAAAAAGTTGAATTCTGACTCGCATATATCATAAGACTTAAAACTCAAAATTTACAAGTTTGTTTGCAGTCGATATATTGTTCGAGTAAAAATTTACTTGTTCCCTCGCTAAAGAAGCGAACACTTTACACTTAACTCAAAGCTAGTTATGATGTCAAAGTGCAAACAAAATCAATCACATGCCTAAGACTGAAACAACGTCTTAATCGGCACTAAAAAAAACCAAGCTTAAGCGCTCATCCCTCAGTAAAATCAGACGAATATAAACAAAGCAAACATGTTCAGTTTGTGGATTGTTATATCGGTGGAACAGATATTGACCAAAATTAGAACATTAAAAACTCGCTTGAGAATAAGCCGAAGTATCTCAAACAAAAAGTCAACCTCGTTAAAAAGGAATAAGAAAAATCAATATAAAAACTTGTATCTCGTCGAGTAATCCACCTCGTCGCTGAAATATATCACGAGGCGAACAATCATTATTTGCTTTTAAGCTTTTTTTAATATTTCTTGAGTTATAAGTTATAGCAAGAAAAGAGCGAAAATTCCACCGAAATTCATGATCAAAAGTTGTATCGTCGATAAACCATGCTGACGAGCTCTATGAATAAGAACCAAAGTCCAAACCTTCGTATGCTTCCATGAGAAGACTTCGAAATAAAGTGAAGAAATCCAAGTCCAATCCTTTGTATGCTTCCATAAAACTATGAGAGATAAGTATCATCACTTTGGTATGTTATAACACTATAATATTTTAGGATTAACTTTTGTAGACCCCCAAATTTTATACATCCAACTTATTTCCTCCTGAACTTTGTAACTCATTAGTATCCCTGAAGACCAATTTCCGGTTCAATCTAATTGAGAGTTTTGTTTGGTTAGTTAGAATGAGTCAATTAGCTTAGTCAATCAATAAACTCTCATGTGCCTGATTTGTAGGAAACAGAGAGAATTAGTTGTTATTTCTTTGTTTAAACTTTGTAAGTGAGCTGAGCCTATAAAAGGGTTGATCTCAAGTTAAATTTCAATAAGAGAAAAAATGTTTTAGAATACATTCTTTCTCTACATTCAATCTCTGATAAGCTATTAAGTGGTATCATAGCGGTTTCATAACAAAGTGAGGTGAAGATGAGTGAAAAGGAACTTAGCATTCCTAAGTTTGATGGAGATTACGAGCACTGGTCTATGCTCATGGAAAATATGCTGAGATCCAAGGAGTGGTGGGATCTCATTGAGACATGACTGCAAAGGCCAGAAAGAAATATGATTCTTACAGGACCACAAAGAGCAGAGTTGGCAAAGATGACATTGAAGGATTTAAAAGTGAAGAATTATCTGTTTGCATCAATTGACAAGACTATACTAAAGATGATAGCCAAGAAGGATACCTCTAAAGAAATCTGGGACTCCATGAAGGTGAAATATCAAGGCAATTTGAGAGTCCAAAGTGCACAGCTGCAGAGGTTGAGAAGAGATTTTGAAATCTTGGCTATGAAAGAAGAGGATATAGTCACTAAATACTTCTCATGTCTGATGATGGTGGCAAATGATATGAGAAGTCTAGGTGAGGAGATGACTGATGCAAAGATTATTGAAAAATTCTTGAGGACACTAGCTGAAAGGTTCACTTATGTGGTATGTGCAATTGAGGAGGCTAGAGACATTACCAAACTGTCAGTAGATGAGCTGCAAAGCTCACTTCTAGTACATGAACAGAATATGAAGAAACTAGTGAAGGAGGATCACATACTAAAGGTGGAAGAGTACAGAAACCTGGATGGAGGAAGAGGACATGGAGGTTATCAAGGAGGAAGAAGTTATCAAGCCGAAGGTGGTAACTCATACAGAGGTGGTAGAGGCAGAGGAAGGTCAGAGTATGACAAAAGCAAAATTGAATGTTTTAGATGTCATAAATTAGGATATTTCAAGAATGAGTGTCCTACTTGGGAAATGAATGCACACTATGCAGAGTTGGAAGAAGATGTACTTCTTATGGCTTATACTGAGTAGAATGAAGGAGAAGATAATGAGCACATCTGGTTCTTAGACTCTGGATGTAGCAATCACATGTGTGGAACATTGGAATGGCTTTCCAAACTTGACAAAACATTTCATCAGAAGGTTAAACTTGGTGACAACAGATCAATGGAGATTGCAGGCAGAGGTGAATTAGTGTTAAAGATAAATGGAATGACTCAATTGATCACGTCAGTATACTACATTCTAGGTCTTAAGAACAACCTTCTCGGCATTGGTCAGTTGCAACAAAAGGGACCCTGAATCATCATAGAAGATGATATGTGTGAGATCTGGCACAAAGAGCATAAGAGAGTGATAATGGAATCTACAATGTCCATAAACCGTATGTTTGCTGTTTATGCTACTGTGGTGATAAGAGTTGAAGACCAGGAGAGCAAATGTATGCAGATAACAGCAGAAAATGATGATTCAATCTGGCATAAGAGGTTTGGACACTTAAACCAGGGAAGCTTACAAGAACTGGGAGATAAGGACATGGTAATTGGCCTGCCAAAGATTAAGATGATAAAACAAGTTTATGAGACGTGTATGAAAGGCAAGCAGATTAGATCAAACATTCCCAAGCAGAGTACCGGGAAGGCAAACAGGAAGTTGGAATTGGTACACAATGACCTGTGTGGACCAATATTACCAACATCTGAGAGTGGTAGAAATAAAAAACTCTCAATGCATTCAAAGAATTTCAAGGTGCAACAGAAAGAGAAAGTGGAGAGTTGTTATCCTATTTAAGAACATATCGTGGAGGAGAGTATAACTCAAACTTGTTTCAAGAATACTGCAAAGAAAGGGGAATAAGGAGATAGTTGACAAAAATGCTTATATACCACATCAGAATGGGTTGCAGAGAGAAAGAACAGTACAATCATGAATATGACAAGATGCATGCTACTAGGTATGAATGTCCCAACCTGTTATTGGCCAGAAGCAGTACAGTATTCTGTCTACATTCTTAACAGAAGTCCCACAAATATTCTAGAGAATGAGACACCATCAGAAAGGGGGAGTCAACACAAACCTAGTTTTGATCACCTAAGAGTATTTGGGAGTCTAGCCTATGCCTTGATTCCTTATGAAAGAAGAACCAATTTGGATGAGAAAAGCATCAAGTGTGTGATGTTTGGAATAAGCAGAGAATCCAAGGGATATCGTCTCTTTAATTCCATCACCAAGAAGATAGTGATCAGCAAAGATGTGATATTTGATGAAGGGGAGAAGTGGAACTAGGAAGAGAAGTATGATAAAGAAATGACCTGGGATGGAATGTTTAAAGAAGAAGAAGAAGAAGAAGAGATACAAAATCTCAACAACACAGAACCAGGGGAAGATAATGCAGAAACTGAAGGAGATAACAATGAAGAAGGGGAAGTGAATGTGGAAGAACATACTGGTGTTGAAGAAAACATAAGTAACAAAGCCACAACAACTCAAGAAGAGGCAGAGTCTAGCAATAAAAACCTGATGAGAACTGGGAGGAACACACAAAAACCAGTCTGGATGAAAGACTTTATGTGTACTGGTATGGCTATGTTCATTGAAGAAGTAGAAGATGAAATGCTGGCTCTGTTTGTAGGGAAAGATGATCCAGAGAACTTTTAAGAAGCAGTGAAACACGAAAAATGGAGAAGAGCTATGGAAAGTGAAATGAAATCCATACAAGAGAACAACACTTGGGAGTTAGTTGACTTACCAGAACAGGCTAAAGTAATTGGTGTGAAGTGGATTTTCAAAACAAAGTTCAATGAGAAGGGTGAAGTTGACAAATTCAAGGCAAGATTAGTAGCCAAGGGATTTCACCAGACTCAAGGAGTGGACTTTTATGAGGTGTTTGCACCAGTGGCAAGGGGGGACACAATTCGTTTGATTCTTGGTGTAGCAGCAAGCAATTGATGGAAGGTATTCCAATTAGATGTAAAAAAGCGCATTTCTGCAGGGTGATTTGCAGGAGAATGTGTATGTGGAGCAGCTTACAGGTTTTGTGATGAGAGATAAGGATGAGAAGGTGTACAAGCTGAACAAGGCTATATATGGGTTGAAACAAGCCCCAAGAACCTGGTATAGCAGAATTGAGAGATACTTTGCTGATAAAGGATATGTGAAATGCTATTGTGAGCACACTTTGTTTGTCAAAACAGAAGCTGAAGGTACACTGATTTGGGAGGAATTCAAGGAATCAATGCAGAAAGAGTTTTCAATGACAGATTTGGGAGGAATGAAATACTTCGTGGGTGTAGATGTAGAGCAAGATGAAGAGGAAATCTTTATTGGTCAAAGAAAATATGCAGAGGATATATTCAAGAAGTATGGAATGAAGGACTGCAATGTAGTCAAGAATCCAATAGTTCTAAGACATAAGCTGTCAAAAGAAAAACATGGAGCTAATGTTGATCCCATAATGTTCAGGCAGGTAGTAGGCAGTCTCAGATACTTATTAGCCACCAGACCAGACTTAGCCTACTCTGTGAATTTGGTCAGTAGGTATATGGAAAAACCAACTAAGCAACATCTAATGGCTGTTAAAAGGATATTGAGATATGTTCAAGGAACAATGAATTATGGAATTCAATATCAGAGGAGAGGAGATTTGAAGCTGGTGGGATACCCGGATAATGACTATGCAGGTGACATCAATGACATGAAAAGTACATCTGGTTATGTGTTTGTACTTGCAGGAGCTGCAATTGCTTGGTGATATACTTGTATTTTAGCATATTTATAGCTTTGTTTTGCATCCATTTTAGGTAGATTCACTAGAATTTAGGCACATATAGGTTGCATTTGCATATTATTTCATATTTCAGGTGTTGAATATGAATAAATTCAAAAGAGAGATCATTTGGATACAAAAGAGCCAAAAATGAGACTTAATATGGATCAAAACAACAAGCCTTAAAGATCAAGCAATTTGGGGATATTAAAATGGAAATTTCATCATGGAATCTTGAAGAATCCTGTATCCATGCATTCAACCTTTCCAACAAACCAACAATCACCCTAAACGCCCCAGGGAGTTGCAAGATATGAGCCAGCAAAGTTGTGATCCGCTAGTTTCGAAACTCCGAACCGTTCACCCCAAAGATGCATCTTTTACACCACTTTCCACTGCGAATTAGGAGAAGACTTCTTCTTCAAAGTTGTAGACAATTGAATCAGATTTCCAAAGAGCTATAACATGCCATCATATCTTCAAAGACGAGAGAGTTATGGCCTCCGAAGTTCATATCGGTTTGGTGCATCGGTT
>OVBE01000921.1:0-42209 GCA_900406425.1 Iberis pinnata
GTGGAGTGCTCAGAAACCTCGACTAGTTTCATTAACCTTTCCGTTGCGTAATTACCAAGTATATTTTATACCTTAAGATTTAGGTCTAATTCATTATTTGCACGAATTCTGGGAATATAAATTTGTAATTAATATTTATANTAGTTATAAACCGGTACGAATTCCAACACATTATTGTGTTAACGTCAATTCGGACATGCCTATCTTAAAGCTCATAAAGGTTTCTTATTAGGTTACAATATTTATCGATCGACTTTGAAAGTAAATTATCTTATCAATGGTAGGTTGGGTTAGAGTTTTAACTTCGGGAATTTGATCCATGAAATCTCTAGTTCGATTTCCACTAGAAAGATGTTTTTATGTCATGTCATCAAATATTAGTAAAGTTCGGTCTCGGACTTAAAAAAAGATTAGAAGTGAAGACCCGAACTCCTTTTGATTTTTTAAAAAAGTAAATTATCTTACATATAAGCTTATGTTAATGTACAATCAATAATAACAAGTAAAAAAAAAAATTATGAAACGAAACCTCTTGAGACTTAAAACATTAACCCTAGTAGAGAGACAAAGTTCGTTGTCTCAAGCTTTTGAGATTTGATCTCTTCGGTATTAGCATATTGTTTCGATATAGTTTGTCTGTGTGTGGATACCAGTAGAGGTACGACAAATTGGATTGTTCATAAAACTTAAACTAATTTGATTTGTTGTTTCGCTGCAAAATGTTCATGGTATATTCAAACTAGTGCCGGCTAAGTAAGGGGACACTAGGGAGACCGTCTCAGATCCCTCACTTGAACCGATAATTTTGAGACCCAAATTTTTTTAAAAATAATTAAAATACTAGTTTTAAAGTAACAACAATAATAGCTATTTTATTTTATTTACATTTATAAAAAAATTTACAATAAAAATCTAATACATTAAAATTTGATTTATTTATTTATTATTATTATTTTGATGGAAGGCAAAATTGTGATGGTAAATGTGCTGATAATGAGTCTGGTCATGACACAACTTATTTATGTTGAAGCAAAGATTGGCGGGAAAACGTAATTTTGAGATTTCTGAAGGAAAACATGATTTTGTGGCTTTGAAGAGAAAACGTGATTTTTCGGTACTGGCAGGACAACATGATTTTGCGGGTTTGGCAAAAAAATACGATTTGCGGATTTGGCGGGAAAACATAATTTTGCGATTTATGGAGGAAAACGTGATTTTGCGATTTTGGCAGGAAAACATGATTGTGGTTTTGGCGGGAAAACGGTATTTTGCGGTATTGGCGAGAAACCATGATTTTGCGGTTTTTGGCGGAAAAATACGACTTGCGGATTTTGGCATGGAAACGTAATTTTGCAATTTCTGGAGGAAAACGCGATTTTGCGATTTTGGCATGAAAACGTGATTATTTTGGTTTTAGTGGAGAAAACGTGATTTTGCGGTATTTGCGGGAAAACATGATATTGCGGTTTTTGGCGGAAAAATAAGATTTGTGGATTTTGGCGGGAGAACGTGATTTTGCGATTTTTGCAGAAAAACGTGATTTTGTGATTTTGGCGGGAAAACATGATTTTTTAGTTTTGGTGTGAAAACGTTATTTAGTGGTTTTGGCGGAAAAACATAATTTTGTGAATTTTGTAAAAAAAAATAATTTTGCGAGTTTGAATCTTGATGTTAAATATAGGTTTTATCATTAAGTATATAGTGTATTACTAGTGTTAGTAGTGTATATGAAATAGTTATTTAGGTGTTCATAGGGTGGTGTTTGGGTTTAACCCTTCTTATCCAAAATGTTGGGTTTTTTTTTGTTTGGGTTTTTTCTTAGTGGATTATTTCTAGGTTTGGGTTGGGATAGGTAATTTAGGATTATTTAACATCCTTTTTTTTACAACAAAGAAACGAGAAATGAAAAACTAAAACATATGAGAAAGGGAAGAACACCAACTCGGTGGCGACATGCTAACATAAGATGATAACACGTTCTGTTCTCTTGCCGTTCTTGCGAGATGATCCGCACATGTATTCCAAGTCCTCTTCCGATGCACCACTTCAAATGGAGCTAAAGTCTTCATCTGGAGGATTTCTGCCGTTTATGCAGCAAAAGCTGGCCATTCTGTTGGATCTTGGAGAAGGTTAACTAAGTCAGACGAGTCTGTAACGAAGACAGCACATGTTCTACCTAAATTGAAGAGGCATTTGAAGGCCCACATGAATGCTAGAAGTTCTGTGTGAAGAGGCGTCCTACTGCAACGGATATCCGCACAACCGAATAAGCGGTGTTCGGTTGAAAACTGTGGTAAATACCAACCTATCCCACTTAATGAGTCTCCTTCTTTCCATGAACCATCAAAACCACACCAACTCACAGAGCTTAGGAAGTCTGCCTGTGGTGACTCAGTCACAACTAAGGTGGGGGGACCCATTGTACAACCATTGATCTGAACAGCTAACCATTGTTCGGCCTCTTTTAAAGCCAATTCTAAAACATCCGGTGGTTTCCATGTGATATTACTGAAACACCTCGCATTCCTGGCTTTCCATATATACCAAACTAACCAGGTGGTATTACCAAACACCTCGCATTATTTAACATCCTTAGACCCACGTTTTTGTATAAGAAAGTGACTCAATTAATTAAAGGTGCAAGACATTAATGACTATAGCTATATTATAACATGGCTTGGTGTGGTATCACTGATATTTCTAACAGCTTTAGAATGAGGATAATGGAATTGCAGTGTTAGAAATGGAGAACATTTTATGGACATATTAAACTCTACTGTTTTAGTTATTACTATATTATTTGGATCTAAATATGGATATCCTAACTACGGACTTATAAAACTTTGTACTTTATATTTCATTATTTACATGAATCCTAAGAAATGTAATTCGTCAGATCAATTCTTTACAGGAAAAAAGACTACGGACTTACATATTCAGGAGATTCATATCAGTTTCACACCTAAATGATGAGCATGGTCTCAAATTCAATTATAGGTTCATTGTGATAGCAAAAATAGGAAAACTGTTATGCTAAATTTATCTCTTTTTTTGGATTAAAATTATGCTAAATTTATTGTAGCTTCATTTTGTTAGTAGGAACTAGGATGTGTCAATGAGGGTTAATCCGCCCCATATAACCCGCACTGCTATAAGCTCTTTTTGTTTGCGGGTTATGGCGGGCTAGCCCGCATAAACCTGCGGTTCTAAATATCATAACCTTAACCCGTCCCACTTAATTAATAGCCGCGGGTTTTGCGGATTGTCCGCGGACATTAACCTATGCAAACCAAATAATGTTTTACTTTTATTTTTTTATATCAAATTTGATGTATATAATATTAACCTACATTAAACTATGCATTAATATAATACCTAACACTTCTTATAATGAGAATTGAGAAATAATCACTATTTTTAAAAAAAAGAAACAAATGATAATCATTATTGCCTAAAATATCTTAATTAAAGTCTTATAAAATGTGCATGAGTAAAAACCATAAAACCATAAAAATTACAATTCATATAAATGTTCGAGCAAATCACTCCATAAATTTAAAAACTTGAAAGTAAAAAGAAAATTGAACTTATAATTAAAATAAAAAGCCTCAAATCTTGAAATTTGTACCCAAAACCATGAGGGTTTGTCCATAAAAACCCGCGGTCATGTCCGCTGACCGTGCGGGTTTGTCCATAAAACTCCGTTGTCCGTATGGGCTCAACCCGCAACGCCCGTTTTTTGGGTCTAAAAATTTGTAGCCCAAAACTGCCCGTAATAGAGTGGGTTAAGCGACGTCCGGGGTCGAAAACCCGCATTGACACCCCTATTAGGAACCATATTAATAATTAAGCATATATTATATTGATTTACTAAATTAAATCTAGTAGATTAATAAAGTAATAGAATAATTAATCTTTTTAAAAAAAAAAAAGATGTGAGAATGTTTTAAGATAACTATGTTCAAAATTGGCAAGTGTGGAATAATTAAAATGAAAACAGAAAATTTAATATTTTATTTAGATGAAATAAAGTAGAAGGAATATACAATCTAGGATTGACAANTGTATAATCTATGATTGACCACCTTCTACTATACAAGCCAAACTGAAAACAACTTATTGAAATACTAGCACCATAGTCTAGCATTTATGTCACATACTTTGATAATTATAGAAAACAACAATATGGAACTTGGATTGAGTATCTTTGTGGATGAGCTTGTTTAGACAGTTTCAACTGCAGTCATAGAGCCCTTGGTGCAGAAAGTTGAACATGCCTTGGCACATTGTTCAACAGCTTCATTCACGGTTTGACTGCAAACAGAGGATGCACATCCTAGCTTGCAATATTCAATGACAGTATCACCTTGAACCAAAAAAAAAAAAAATCAATGTACATGAAATTTAGTATCAAAGAAAGAAACATATGTTATTAATATTGTGACAGATTTAATATAGAAAAGATAAAACCAATTTACTCGAGTTTTGGAGGTTGGCATATGGATATCCGCTAGGACAGCTTCGACTTTCAACAATTATGCATCCACTGAGACGTGCACAAACTTGCCTAGTAGCTCCCGGAATACGGCATACATTATAGATATTTCTAGCCCTCGCGTTAGGGCAGCAACTCTTAGCCTCTGCTTCAACATAAATAATTTGTGTCATGACCAGACTCATTATCAGCACATTTACCATCACAATTTTGCCTTCCATCTTTTTTTGATTAATTACTTGATTGAACAAACTCTATATAAGACACTTGTTGTACTGATGAAATTGTTGATGGAAACTAGAGTTGCTTATATACTAGTTTCTCTAAGATTTTCCACCACAAAACTTTTTTGGTTTGATACATTTATTACTTGTTCAATACACTACACACTTCTTCATCCAATCCATCTGCTTCTAATAAATTAGTTACATTTATATCTGTAGGTTTCAACCCGTGCCCGCTCATGCGATAGAAATGTCCCAAGTCCCTAATCCAAAAACTAAAAAAAAAGTATTCTAGTAGTAAAAAAATAAAAATAAATAGTGTGCTCTAAAAAAAAAAAATTAGCCCGATAATTAAGCCAAATTTTCTTGGATCCTAAGTCTTTCTCCGTCCGAATATTGATCTTCTAAACTCAGGTTAATGATAGTTGAGTGGAACTGATCCCTACGAATGTTGGTACTTGTAATACATAGCCTGAAATATAGCTATTTAAGGAATTGGTTTCTTTACCAATTTTGAGTAGAAAATTTAGAATGTGTGGTATCATGGCTTATTATGTGAAACACCATAATTGTGTTAACGTCAATTCGGACATGCCTATTGTAAAGCTCATAAAGGTTTTTTATTAGGTTACAATCGGCTTTGAAAGTCAAATTATCTTATCAATGGTATGTTGGGCTAGTGGTTTTACTTCAGGAATTTGATCCATGAAGTCCCAATTTCGATTTCCACTGGAAAGATGCGTTACGCCATGTCATCAATATTAACATAACCTGATCCCGGACCTAAGGAAAGGTTAGGACCGAAGGCCCGAACTCCTTTTAATTTTTTAAAAATTAAATTAACTTACGCATACTTCTATGTTATTGTACAATCAATAATAACAAGTAAAAAAATAATTAAATATTGGTCATATATTTTTTTACATGTCGCTAGCGACAGTGACAACGATAACGATCAGCGATACCGATACCGATCAGTGACAGCGATACCTTCTGTTGTTCATCTTGCAGTCGTTGTGACATCGATCAGCAAAAACAACCAGCAACACCTTTTGTTGTTCGTTTCGCAATCGCTACGACAAAGACAGGCTGTCGATGTATTGTTCGTTTGGTTGTCGATGTGACTAGTCTTGGGCATTCAGATTTTGGTTCGGTTTTGGTTTTGTTTAAACCATTTTCGGATTTTCGGGTTGGGACATATAAAAACCGTTCTTGTAAATCGGATCATTTTATAAAGATTCGGATTCGGTTCGATTTTGAGAAGTTTATTAAAACCCGTTTCGTATCGAAAAACCAAAAGAATCGGAAAAAAAACCTGTAAAACAGAATATAAAAACTTAAAACTGCATTTTGGTTGATCTTAATTGTATAACAGATTAAAATAACAAATCTTAAATTAGGGTTAGTATATGCATTCCGTTTTAATTCGGTCATCCGAAAGAAATTCAATTTGGTTCGGTTTATTAGAAAAACTGAAAATCTAAAAAGTTAAAATTCATTCGGTTAATGACCTCTAACCGAAACCGTTTCATAACCTTTCTTTGTTTGGTTTCGGTTTGGATGTTCGGTTTCGGTTTGGATGTTCGGTTTCGGTTTAATATGCCCATTCCTACTACGACGTGGCGTAGGATTTGTTATTTCAGTTTAAGGACCATTAAGGAAGACTCTTCATCTACTGTTGTCTACGGCATGTGTGAGATCTGGTTCGATCTTGCTCCGTTGCAGTTCTCGGTGAAGCATGGGTGAATTTCCTTAGTGGATCCGATCTGTTGGATCAAAGGTGCTCCTTTGCTGGTGGTGGTGACTTATATTCGAACAAATTCCAGAGGATTTGTCTCTGGTTCTAAATTTTGTTGTCAATCTTCGATCGATCTTTCGAGCTATAAGGGGTTGTAATTATCAGTTTATAAAGATCTTTGATCTTACTAGCCGTGGTCCCTATCCGGGACTTATTTCTCAACTACGTTTTGGAGTCATATCCTCTCTACTTAAGAGCATATACCCAACATGAGTTGTAATCTACTCAATATAGGTTTCTATTTTCCCTTTGGTGGAACGCAATGTACTCGTTATGGGTTTGTATCCTTAGTCTAATCTAATGCAATTTGTTGACAAAAAAAATACATTTATTAGTTGTTAAAATCTAAATTAAGGTTTAAGTACCTTTTTGCCACAATATAAATTTTTGTGAATAATATTTTCGGGTAAAGAAATTTAATATATATGGGAGCCCAACAATACGAATAAGAATACATTTAGAGTAACTATGAAAGATTTTTTTTTTATCTTATATATTTAGTTTTTGGAAGTTTGTTGAAGTTATTTTATATTTTTATATATATTTTTTGAATTAGGTTTTTATAATTATTATTTTTATTCGTTTAGATATATATAGTTTGTATCTTATTAGATATGATATTTTTGAAAAATAATAAATAAATACATATATATATATATATATGATCCAAAAATAAGGATTAGAATTCACAGAAAATAATTATGTATAAATTGTAATCTTATATATTTATTTTGGGAGTTTTTTGAATTTAGATAGTTCATGTTTAATTTATATGTCTAATTTGCTAACTAACCTTTTCTTTCTACAAATTAGGTGAATGTATATATTTTTGTATAATTAAATTGTTGGTAACAATATAGCATAAATATCTCCTTCTTTCCTTGTGTGTATTTCATGTGCGGTAAGCGATGATTCTGTCTCTCATTTATTTTATTTTCACCCCTTCCATTATTTTTTGAATGTTAAGTTTTTTAATTCAAATAATGAAATCATAAAACCTTACATAAAAAAACACAAATTTTTTTATGAATCTAACAAGACTAAAATTATTCAAAACTGGATTTATATTTTTTTAAATAGTGAATAGTGAATATGGTTAATGACATAAAAACTCAGGAATAATCGGACTACTGAAAACGATAGACGGACAACTGAAAATAATAGTCGGACTACCTATATGTACAAACCCCAAAATACCAAAATATAACTCCAAAACCCCAAAATATAAACCCAAAACCCAAAACTAGAAACTCAAAAATACCAAAATAGAAACCCAAAACCCCTAAAATATAAACCCTAAACCCCGAGATATAAATCCAAAACCCCAAAATATAAACCCAAAACCCCAAAATAAAAACTTTAAACCCAAAACTCTAAAATAAAAACCTTAAAACCTAAACCCAAAATATCCAAAATAGAAACTCAAAACCCCAAAATAGAATCCCAAAATAGGAACCCAAAACCCCTAAAATATAAACTCAAAACCTCGAAATATAAATCCAAAACCCCGAAATATAAATCCAGAATCTCAAATATAAACTCAAAACCCCAAAATATAAACCCAAAACCCGAACATATAAACCCAAAAACCAAACATATAAACCCAAAACCCAAATATAAACCCAAAACTTAAATATAAACTCTAAACCTAAACATATAAACTCTGGACCCAAAAATATAGTCAAGTAATTCGACTATCCTAAGTACGAGTCCTAAGTATGTAATCACTATCACTGTTTAAAAAAATATAAGTCCATTTTTTAAAAAATTAATCATGTTTAATGTAGAAAAAAATATGTGTTTTTTAAGATATCATTTTGTGATGTTATGTTTTGAATTTATATGATTTAGTTTGTAAAAATAATTAAGGGGGTAAAGTTTATTAAGTTAAACTAAAAGATACAAAGAAAAAAGAGATTGGTTGAGAAAAAAAAAAGAAGAAAGCGAGTGAGAATAGAAGAGAGAGAAAGAGTAATATGTCATTTTAAAAAAATTGTATAGCAAACCTAGTGTCTATGTGTTATTTTCTTATTACTAGCATGTATAATGTATAGAAAATGGTATTACCATAATTTATATTTCATACTAGGTTCTTTTTCCGTCAAATTAGGTTTCTTTTTATAGTTATTATTTTTTATTATCTTTTCTTTTATAGATATGATTTTGTTTTGTATATTTTTTAGATATCGTTTTATTGATAAATATATATATATATATATATGTGGATTCCAATCAATAAGGATTATAATTCATGAATAATTAGGTAAGGTTTTTATATTATATATTTATTTTTGGTGTTTGTTGAATTTATTTTTTATGTGTGATTTATATTTTGAATTAAGCTTTTTATAAGATTATTATTTTTTGTTTTCTTTTTATTATATATATTTAGGGAGAATGAGCTAAAAAAGATTTTTTATCCTATGTTAGTGGAATTAACATTTTATTATACTATTTTTCAAAACTAAAATTTTTCAAAACTCAAGTCGCTTTTGCTCTTAATGATTTTTTAAAACTATTTTCTATTAAATTTTTGTTCTTTATACAGAATGGTTGCTCTAAATTGAAACGGTCGTTTCAAAATGTTCCAGAAATTATAGGAACGACCGTTCTAGGCAGATTGGTCGTTCCGTTGTTTTAAGTTTTTGTTATTTTTGTTTGAAGATCTGTCATGTGCTCTATGGAGTCTTCGGTAAGTACAATACTATACAACTATTCAATATTTGTTTTGTGTGTTTATGTTTATCTACAAAGATTCAATCTTTAAGATTCAATCTATGCAAAGATTCAATCTTTGTATTGTGGGTTTTTGAAGTAAGGTTTTATTATAGAACGCTTCTTAATTAATCTAGGGTGACAGTGTGATCTTTAGTATACATTATTCATGGTAGATGTAAACCTTTTGATATATAGGAAAGTGATTAACAAAAAGAGAAACAATTAAGAATTGCTTATAAGTAGACACTCTGCACGAACTCTCCAATTGCAGACCTGATATTTGCACTGTATACACTTGAAACACATACACGATTTTGCAACTCTATAATCAAAGTTATTCTTCATGACACTTATCTCCATTTTTATCAAGTGTTACTTGTTTTGAAAAGTTGATCTTTTTTTACACCGTCAACCACTCAAATTTTTTGATATTCGTAAACAACAAATTTAGACATCAACTCATCAGGAACACCAACTTCAACATTAGGATGATAGATTTCCAAATTATCATTACATCTAAATTTACTTATATTTTCTCTCAATAATTGAGGCTTATTGTCAGCATCTTGTTCACCAATTGTACCTTCTAGCGGTTTATTCAAATCAAATGTTATCATGTTCATTTGATCATTTTCTAACTTGGCGATCATCTGTGACATTAGTGGTGGAGCTTCTAAGTAATCACCCAACTCAAAAGGGGAGTAACTGGTTTCAAATCGCTTGTACCCAATTTCATATTGAAGTCTTCTAAAACCATTTTTTCATATATTGCTAAGTAGAATTAGATTCCAAATCAATCAGTCTACCACATTTTTTATGAATGATAAATATCTGACAATTATTGTCAAGAAGTCTTCATATACCACACATCACATATATGTGTATCATATTTTCCTTCCAAATAACAATCAAGATTAGTTTGCTTTAAAATATATTCCATATTCTACATGTATAATAGATATTCTAGATTATTTTTTAAAAGTAATGTTAAAAATATATTCCATACCTATATCTTCTCAACGTGCATATTCGAGAATTCATATTCTATACTGCGTATTTTTTTGGTCTTCTAGAAGACGTCATATTGTACAATAGATTTTAGAATAGATTTTCTATAATAGATATTCTAGAAGACGTCATATTCTACAATAGATTTTTCAGAAGATGTTATATTCTAGTATAAATTTTTCAGAAGACGTTGTCTTCCTAAAATCACAAATCGATCCAATCAAGCATTAAGTTTGTTTTTTTTCACATAAACCACTAGAATCTAAAAGATCATCTCATGAAACTACAAGAAAAAGAAAAGAAAAAACACTCCACAATGTCGCTTATGTGATATGTAAATAAGTAAGAGGTAGCTTATGTGATAAAAAAAACTAATAATGTCGCCATTGAAGATCAAAACATTAACTAAACATATATCAACGAATCTAGACATGTAAGAACTTACCTTATATGTCAGTTTTGATCATATACTACTTCATGTTTTGCTTTGTGGATTTGATAAGGGATTCTTACGGATATGTGTTTAGAGACAAACTTATATATGGAAGAAGAAAAGACGAAACACAACTAAAGAAAAGAAACGTAGAGAAAGAAAATACACGTTGTTTTTAAAAATTTAGAGAATAAATTTTAGTTAATATTTTATAGAAGATATTGTAAAATTTTTAGTATATATGAATAAGACAATGGTATATTAGGCATAAATGAATTATTTTATAAAAAAGATTAATTTCACATACAGAGGATACAAAATCCTTTCAACTAATTCTCCTCCATATATATATATTTGTTTATTATTATAATAAAAACTGATTTTAGATGTAAACACCAGATTCTTAATTTAATATCTCATATCTAATAGATCAATAAAATTTCCAACTACAACTACAATGCATGTATTTTCATTATATATTTTTATTACTTTTTTATATGTTTACGAGTTAGATTTATAACTCATTTAGATTTGGCACTTTTGAGTTATTTTTGTAACATATATGTTTACTATATATACTTTAATATATTTAAAATCAAAAAATAAAATGGTAACCAAATTAGATTTGTAAGATTTTTTATCTTACATATATTTTGGACTTTGTTGAACTTTTATTTTTATCAACTTTTTTACTTTATTACGAAACATTATTGGTTACATCATTGGTTACAGAATTACATAAGAATGAGGGGCATGAACTAAAAATGTAACTATCAACTGAGGATGATAATGCAAATCGCGATAATGAATCTACGCAAGTGTTGAACCGTCTTGGTATGTATTGGAATGTCATCGAGGAGAAGCAATTGCGCTATCTCTTGATTTCATCCAAGATGAATTCGATTGTCAAATTCCGGTGATCCAAATTGAGTGCTTGAACAAGACGTAAGTTGTCACTCTCAAATATAACGTTTCGAAAGCCTAACGACCAAGCACATTGAATCTCCCAAAGTAATGCTGAAGCTTTAGCTTCCTCAACAACAGCTCTTCCTTCGAATCTGCCATACCCACAGTATTGAACCAATCCATTGCTATCCCGGATTACCCATCCCATGCCCGCACCGTAACTGCCATCTGGAATGCTAACGTCGACGTTGCATTTGACCGACGAAACAGGTGGTTTTTGCCAAGAGGTATAGTCATGAGAAGATGCCGATGGCGGGTATAAAACCAGAAACGCTTGAGTCACAAGCTGAAACTTCTGTCACCAGATTACGGGTGCTCCACACATATAACTTATTCGTTGATTAGCTAATATGTATTTTAAATATAAAACAAGAGGATATTAATTGTAATGGTGTATTTATATTTGAGTACAAATATTGGTGTATTTTATTTTTCTTACGCACAGCTCCAAATATTAAAGAAACTCTCAAAATTCGATCATAATCTACAAGTTTGTTTGACTATCAAATACTATATTTTTTGTCAACAAACCATCGAATTTAAATTTGAAGAAGTAATATACAAACAATGCCGAGCTTCCGTAGCCTAGTTGACAATAAGCTTTGGCACTTCCGCGCATGATCGCGGATTCAATCCCCGGATGAAAATTAACTAACTTTCTAACTAAGATGGCAAGAAAAAAAAAAAAAAAACAAAGAATTATTTTTGTATTAGAAGAAAATGAAAGTCGGACCAAAGAGCTAGTGCACCACTAAACCACGTCAAAGACAAAAGTGGGCCCAAACCCAATGACTTACAACCTATAAATTCTCTCCACGTGGCAAGATCTGCGGATTATGAACTCCTCCGTTATGTTTTCGACGTGGAGTTTATAAATGTAATTAAAATTACATATAAGATCCAAATCAATTTGTTTTCTTTCTATATATGTATATAAGATCTAAATCAACCTCACATGTTTTACAACTAGAAACAAAACACCAGATTTGTTGATGATGTTTCTCAATTTCTGATCTGTTTTCAGTCTTCGCTTCTCATTTTCCACCAAGAAAAAAAAAAAGTCTCAAGCTTTTGAAGAAAAGAAAAAATGGATTTTGTTTCTTTTTCTGAAACAATCAGATTCTCTGTTTCGTGATAAGAATCGAAGTTTTTTGAGTTTCTCAACAATGGCGAGAGGAAGAGTAGGTGAAAAAGAAGAAGGTGAAAAATACATTGGGTTACTAAAATTGGCTCAAACGTTGTCGTTTTTGCTTATATTCATGGCTGGAATTATGATCGGTCTCGCCGCAAGCTCTCATATCGATCGATACTTTAACTCTGTACCTACAATGCTTTCATCAACCATTAACCTTCAAACGATACCGTTTTCAACTCCTGATTACTCAAATTGTACAATCATTCACAGAGATTGCACCGACGACGACACCAACAGAGAAGCTAAGAAGGAGAAACGAGATTGTTGGAGCATTGATGGGTTTATTAGGCCGGAGAATTTGAGTCATGTAATGAGTGATGATGAGTTGTTTTGGAGAGGCTCGATGGTTCCGGTGAAGGATGAGTATCCTTATGATAGGATTCAGAAAGTAGCGTTTATGTTTTTAACGAGAGGTCCATTACCAATGCTTCCACTTTGGGAAAAGTTTTTTAAAGGACATGATAAGTACTTATCAATCTATGTTCATACTCCTCCTGGATATAACATGAATGTCTCTCATGATTCTCCTTTTAACAACAGACAAATCCCAAGCCAGGTATGATGCCAATTCAGTGAATCTTTGTTTTCTTGAATAGAGAGTTTGCGTGTTAGATTAGGGAAGACGATCTATCATATAGCACCAAATATACCCAAACTTAGTCTAATGTTATATAAACTTATTTCGAAAGTTAAATATTTGTTTGACCTGTTTTAAATACTCGAAAATTATAAATTCCTAAGAACAAAGTTCGAAAACAAAATATACATGTACAAACCCCAAATTAAACCATTACGTATGTGTATTCTGGTTTCGAACTTTGATTTTAGGAGTTTATAAGTTTCGACTATTTAAAATGAGAATAAACAAATGTTTAACTTTTGAAAATAGAGTTATTTAGTACTAGGCGTTAAAGTTTGGGTACATATGGTCTAATGTTAAATAAACTTATTTCGAAAGTTAAATACTTGTTTAACCCATTTTAAATATTCGAAACTTATAAACTACTAAAAACAATGTTCGAAAACAGAATAAACACGTACAACCCATAGTATATTTTGGTTTCGAACTTTGTTTTAAGGGGTTTATAAATTTTGAATATTTAAGATATGGGTAAACAAGTATTTAACTTTTGAAATAGGTTTATTTAGCACTAAACGTTAAGTTTGGGTACATCCGGTACTGTATGATACTGTATCGTCAGCTCTTTAGAATACAAAGAACAGAGTTTTAGATTTGTAGATGTGATGTGGAGATTTTCTACCTATTCATGGATTTATACTTGTGGTTTTATACAGAAAGTTGAATGGGGATCACCACTATTAACAGATGCAGAGAAGCGTCTACTAGCAAACGCATTACTCGATTTCTCAAACGAACGTTTTGTTCTACTCTCAGAGAGTTGTGTCCCAGTCTACAACTTCTCAACTGTCTACACTTACTTAATAAACTCTGCTTATAGCTTTGTTGACTCTTATGATGAGCCAACACGTTATGGTCGTGGACGTTACAGTCGTAAGATGCTACCAGATATTAAACTACATCATTGGCGTAAAGGATCTCAATGGTTTGAAGTAAACCGGAAACTCGCAATCTACATCATTTCAGACACAAAGTACTACGCATTGTTCAAACAATATTGCAAACCAGCTTGTTACCCTGATGAGCATTACATTCCAACTCTCTTAAACATGTTTCATGGTCCAATGAATGCGAATAGAAGTGTGACATGGGTTGATTGGTCTATTGGTGGTCCACATCCAGCTACTTATGCTGCAGCTAATATTACAGAAGAGTTTCTACTGTCAATAAGAAAAAATGAAACAGATTGTCTTTATAATGAAGAGCCAACTTCATTATGCTTCCTTTTTGCTCGGAAGTTTTCTCCTAGTGCTTTAGCTCCATTGATGAATTTGAGTTCTACTGTTATGGGGTTTTGAGAATACTGATTCTTTTCTCTACTTTTATAGAGATGAGATGAGATGAGATAGAGATACATGTAAAGGTCGAGCCTTTTGTATGTAAGAGTTTTGATTCTGATTCTGCAGACATAGATTAATCTTATTCTTTTTCATCATTTTTTTTTTGAAGAATGAAATAATGATTTGATTGAGTTACTGATTTGAACTCCATTACTCTTTATAAGCCAAGATTTTAATCAAGACATGTATTAGGTTATGATGTTGATCTTTAAAAATTATCAGAGTTTGCAAAAATACAAAGCAAAAAAGGCAAACTAGTTGCTCCTTTCAGTAACTATTTTTTCGTCTTGACCTTGCAACTCATGGGAGGACTTTGGCTCCTGTTGTTGAGGAACATGACTGTTCACAGAATTTGACCATGGTGCCTGATTAGCCACTTGTTGTGGCAAGGGATTTGACCAATGTGACTGCTGATTGTTCGCTGTCTGATTAGACCATGAATGCTGCTGCCCTGTCCACGTTGATTGCTGGGTAGTTGACTGATTAGCCCATCGTTGCTGCTGGTCGGTTGTTTGATTACCCCACGGTTGCTGATGGTTAGTGTTATGAGTAGCCCATGGTTGCTGATGACCAGTGTTCGGATTAGACCATGATTGCTGATGATCAGTTGTTTGGTTAGCCCACGGTTTCGGTTGGGCAGCTGTCTGGTTAGTCCATGATTGCTGATGACCAGTGTTTGGATTAGCCCACTGTTGCTGCTCGCTAGGTGACGTGTTACCCCATGTTTGCTGCTGGGTAGGCGTTTTGTTAGCCAATGTTTGCTGCTGGTCAGGCGTCTGATTAGCCCATGTTTGCTGAGCGCCAGAAGCCTGATTAGCCCATGGTTGTTGATGACTTGAAGAACTTGACCACCCAGGTTGTTGAGACCAAGATTGCTGCTGTTGATATCCTGGTGTCTGACTCGACCATGATGGTGGCTGTTGCCCTGCTGTCTGATTAGACCATGATTGCTGTGGCTGGTTAACTGAAGTGTTGGACCAAGACGGATTCTGACCATTATTAGCCTTGTAAGTTCCTCCTGCTGTTTGACCTGCAGTTCCATTGGCCCAACCTGAATTAGGAATCCCTGCACCATGGCTTGTCCATGGAGCTCTATCTCTCGGCTGCTGCTGAGCTGGAAGTGTGGTTCCTAACACTGAGGGTACACGAGGTGGAGTGTTACCAGATTGCCCAGGGTTTCTAACCGGTCGGGTAACCGAATTCAAGGTTTTCTCAATCTCCTCACGGCGTCCTGCTGTCTCAAAAGTCTCAATGATGAATTCACGCAACACAGGAGCAACCCCAACACCATGTCCAACCATCTCACCAATTATATCCTTAGCTTGATCGAGTGCACCACCATCACAAAGACCTCTAACCACCACATCGTAAATCGAAGGATCTGGTTTTGGTTCCTTCAATCCCATCTTAGTCAAAACCTCTGCAGATTCCGTGAGCTTACCATTCATAATCAGCTTGCTAAAGACCCTCGCACCAAACTCAGCAACAACCCTTAAATTGACATCCACCATTCTATCCAACATCTTGAGAGCATCATCGATTCTCTCGGCCTTAAGATAAGCATCAATCATAGCTCTATGGCTCGGAGCATCAGGAGGCAAGGATTTGGATACACCTTCCGCAAAGAACCTCTCAGCTTCTGTTAACATCCCTTGTTCACAGAATCTTGTAACTATATTACAGTAACCTACATAATCCATCACAAACGGTTTAGATGTCGGCTTACTTCCGACCTTCTTGAATGTATCAATCGCTTCGGTATACTGCCCCATCTTGAAACACTCATTGACCATTATACTAACCGTCTCTGAATTCACAGAAAGAATGTTGGGAGGAGTGTGATTATCTAACATCTCATTGAACAGAGCCCAAGCTTCATCCTTTTTACCATACTTGAGAAAAACTTCTATAAGTACATTTCCAGTCGGCGGATGCATCCGAAATTTCTTATCTAACAAAGACCTATAAGACTCCATAGCTTCTTTATCATTCCCTTTCTCAAACCAGTACTCCATAAAAGTAGCATTCACAATACCATCATAAACCGTACATCTAGTTTTCAATTCATCAAAGAACTCATTAGCCTTATCTAAATCCTCAAGATCCAAATATCCTTTAATCAGATTGCTGAACACTATCGAATCCGCAGCTTGACCTTTACTCAACATCTCTCTTAATAAACTCGCAGCATCTTCAATTCTACCAACTTGAACCAAACCTTTAGTCAAATGTCTATAAGTAACTGAAGATGGAGCAAAAGGAGCATTAGCCAATATGTAACGATACACTTCAAGAGCTTCTTCCACATTCCCTTCATCACAATGAGCATTGATGATCTGATTGTAAGAGACTACATTGGGGACGATGTTAGATTGCTTAAAGAAATACTGGAACAGAGAAATAGATTCACTATAACGTTTTGCTCTATACATGGCGGCGATAATTGCATTGCAGGTGAATACGGTAGGTCGAGTATTAGAAAACACAGACTGGCGAGCTAGCTTTGACGCGGCGTCTAAATCTGATGCTCTGATCAGTGACTGAACTCTGTTGTGTAGGTTAAGCCGTTGGCCGACAAGTGCAGAGGTTGAATCCGGAAGCCGTGGAGCGTTAGGATCTCGTTTTGGAGGAGGAGCTGAAGGATCTCTACGGAGAGCGTGGAGAGGAGGCTCAATTCGGAGACGGCGTTTGCGGCGACGACGCTCGGCTGCAGCTTCCTCGGCTGATGAAAATGCCATAGCTCGCTGCGGGATCGGTGGATATGTAATTGGAAAGGAATGATTAGGAGGTATCTGGAATTGAAAAGGATCACTAGCTGGAAATGAAGTAGGATCTGAGCTCTTCTCCGCATTTTTGTCATCAGTGTTCGTCTTCGGATCTTCGATTTCCGGGGAAATTGAAATACTGTAGAAGCGTTGATTGAGAGAAGAGATTGAAATAGAGCTTGGGGTAGTGGTGGTGGTCGCACGGAGACGGTGCAAGAGGGTCGATCGACGGAGGAGGTGACAGAGAGACATGACGGAGGAAAAAGGTTAGGGTTTTAGAAGAAGACGAAGGTGTGGCTTAAACCCTTGAGGAAATGAAATCGGATATTTCACAAGTAAAAACGACGTAGTATTGGTTAAGGGGATGTTTGGTAATAGGTGTAAAATTATTCAAAAGAGGAATAGAGAAGGCGTAAGATAACAAGATGCGCAGGAGAAGCAAAAGGATTATTTTCGCACCCTGCGCAAATTAGGGCTTCTCCTTCGCAAAGACTGTGTTCATCACTCTAGCTTTAAATCAGTACTACTCTCTATCTCTCTATCTATATCTCTGCAACTTCTCTCGTTTTCATTGTTTATAAAGATGAAAGATATTTGGAATTTGGATCATGCGAATTCTATCGAAACTTGTATTCTTTTGATAAATTCAACTTTTCGACAACTGAAACTTCCAAACTTCGAAATTTCTCAGTAATTATGAAACTCATCTTGTCGATTTTGATTTTCCAGTGAGGGCCATGAATCGGCATCCAGAATGTGCTTCGTTTTCATTCTTCGAAATCTCTAATTACATTAAAAATTTCATCTTTAATAACTAACATTGTGAACATTGTTGTTGTTATGTGCTTATCAGACGTGAGGAGCAATATGTCAGATGATGCAGGACAAATGTTGCTTATCTATGATGATCCATCAGATCATCGATCTCTATCTTTAGATGAAGCTAGTAGTACTGAAGAATCTCCAGATGGGAACAACCTCTCTTTAGAAGCAGTAAACGAAGCTATTCCATATATAGGACAAAGATTCCTTACACATGATGCTGCTTACGAATTCTACAGTACATTTGCAAAGCATTGTGGATTCTCGATACGCCGTCACAGAACAGAAGGCAAAGATGGAGTTGGTAAAGGACTTACAAGGCGTTATTTTGTTTGTCACCGAGCTGGTAACACGCCTGTTAAAACACTAAGTGAAGGAAAACCACAGAGAAATCGAAGATCTTCACGATGTGGATGTCAAGCTTACTTGAGGATTAGTAAAATTACTGAGTTAGGTTCAACAGAATGGCGTGTTACAGGTTTTGCTAATCACCACAATCACGAGCTTCTGGAAGCGAATCAAGTTCGTTTCCTTCCTGCATATAGGTCTATATCAGACGCAGATAAAAGCCGTATTTTAATGTTTTCGAAGACAGGAATTTCAGTTCAACAGATGATGAGACTCATGGAGCTTGAGAAATGCGTAGAGCCAGGTTTTTTACCATTCACCGAAAAGGATGTTAGGAATTTGCTCCAGTCATTTAAGAAACTTGATCCTGAGGATGAGAACACTGATTTCTTAAGGATGTGTCAAAGCATAAAGGAGAAAGACCCTAACTTTAAGTTTGAATTTACTTTAGATGCAAATGATAAGTTAGAAAATATTGCTTGGTCGTATGCTTCATCTATTCAATCATATGAAATCTTTGGAGATGCTGTAGTTTTTGATACAACACATCGTTTAAGTGCAGTTGATATGCCACTTGGAATATGGGTTGGAGTTAACAACTATGGTGTACCTTGCTTCTTCGGTTGTGTGCTTCTACGAGATGAAAATTTAAGATCATGGTCATGGGCACTACAAGTATTCTTAGGGTTTATGAATGGGAAGGCGCCTCAAACTATATTAACAGATCACAATATATGTCTCAAAGAAGCTATAGCAGGAGAGATGCCAACTACAAAGCATGCACTTTGCATATGGATGGTTGTTGCGAAGTTTCCATCATGGTTTAATACTGGTCTCGGAGAGCGGTATAATGACTGGAAAGCTGAGTTCTATCGCCTCTACCATCTGGAATCTATCGAGGAGTTCGAGTTGGGTTGGAGAGACATGGTGAATTCTTTTGGACTACACACAAACAGACACATAAATAACTTGTATGCCACACGTTCCTTGTGGTCTTTACCATATCTAAGAAGCCATTTTTTAGCTGGATTGACTTTAACTGGTCGATCTAAAGCCATCAATGCCTTTATTCAGAGATTCTTGAGCGCACAAACCAGGCTAGCTCACTTTGTTGAACAAGTATGTTTTTCTTCTTATTCTTGTGATAGTGTTTCATACATTGCTGGTTTGGATGAAATCTTTCAGTTTCGTAAATTGGAACCGAGTTTGTTACTCATTAAGAAGGCTGTGGCTAGTAATATGAGCTATTTCAAGCTCTTAGGCCTTCTATTTAGGTGTGGGTATTTTAACCGAACCGAAGTAACCGATGTTCGATTAATTCGGTTCGGTTTACTTGATTGAGAACAAACCTATCAGTGGAATATAAATTTTAGTTCAGTTATCGGTTCTGTTCGGCGATAACAAACCAAACGATGAACCGAACGGTTCTATTTTATACTACATTAACCCAACTGAAAATTAAGCAACACAAAATATATTTAAGATTTCGGTTTAATCTGGAAAAAATAATAAAAGCGAAAACCAAACAGAAAAAAACCGATTGCCGAACCATATTGAACCGAAATTATGTTCGCTTTAATTCGGCAAAACTTTTTACTAACCGATTAAACCGAAAAACAGAATGCCCACCCCTACTTCTATTCGTTAATGGCTCAACTGTTTAATTTATAGGGTTTTGTGCATTTTGTCTCATGTAATGGTGTTTTATGCAGGTGGCTGTTGCTGTGGATTTCAAAGACCAAGCCACAGAACAACAAACAATGCAACAGAATCTTCAAAACATCAGCTTAAAAACTGGCGCACCCATGGAATCTCACGCAGCTTCAGTCCTCACTCCTTTCGCATTCTCCAAGCTCCAAGAACAGCTTGTGCTTGCAGCTCACTATGCATCCTTCCTAATAGATGATGGGTATGTAGTTAGGCACCACACAAAAGGAGATGGAGGAAGAAAAGTGTATTGGTCTCTACAAGAAGACATCATAAGTTGCAGTTGCCAACTGTTTGAATTCTCAGGGATTCTCTGTAGACACGCACTTCGTGTTCTCTCAAGCGGAAACTGTTTCCAAGTCCCGGACAGGTATCTTCCTTTAAGATGGCGTAGGATTAGTACATCTTTTAGCAAAACGTTTAGAAATAACGCTGAGGATCATGGAGAAAGAGTACAGTTTCTGCAGAACTTGGTTTCGACTCTAGTCGCTGAATCGTCTAAATCGAAAGAGAGGTTAGAGATTGCAACTGAGCAAACCTCTTTGCTATTGTCTCGTATCAGAGAACAGCCTATCTCTTCACTTAGTCACAGAGATATTTCTTCTGTGCATAGGAGTTTTTGATAGTGCTAATGCTTGTCTTGTGAGTTTTAGATAGGATTAGTTGCATTTCTCTGAATGGTATGAGAATTGAATCAAACTGCAAATGTATAAGTAAATAAGAAATAGCTTGACTTGAGAGAAGAAGCATTAGTTGATGTAATGAGTAAAAATTTATTGTGTTTAGCTATTAATTATCATATTCAGATATTCATGATTTGTTTATTTGTTTTACAAGGGTTAAGCTTATATTATGATTATAATTATTATTTTGATAAACTGTGGGAGTTCCGAGCCTTTAGCCCATAATCTCTTCCGGTGTCCGGAGCCAGCCGTTGATAATACCTATTTAAGGTGTAAATCATTTCTCACAAAAGTTTTCAACTAGTGACCTTGAACACTTTAAAGAGTGTTTCAACCACTAGACCAAAGTCTCTTGGTGGTTTAAGCTTATATTATAATATAACGATTACATATTGTGGAGGATTTTGATTATAGTTGAAGAATTGAAGATGTTACCTTTACGCGTTACGTACGATAAAAAAAACCTCTTTTTTTATGAAATTCAACCTTTGATTTTCCTATATAGATAGATCGTCATTTCTTTAGTTTAATATAGTTGCTTTATTTTGGGCCATCGTCAACATGAAACAACATTGAAACAAAATAGATTTTTAGTCCTCCTTTTTAGAGGAATATTCATTCATAATATTCATATATAATATTTTTTTTTATCCAAGTTAACTCACTCACAAGTCACATCATATTTTTTCTGGTAAATTTGATCACTAAATTAACTCAGGCCGATTTTAAAAAAAATATACACAAAACCTTTCAATTTAAAACTCATAAATCGGACAAAAATAATGTCTTTTTAAGACATATACATTTAGTAAGTGGAGATCAAATTCATCAAAAAAAATTTCATAGAAGCATATTTAACCAATCGTGCTGCATATGATAATTGATTTTGATGTCCTTAAAATTTATATGAATTATGCGCTTAAAGTCCTTGTTTTGTTGTCCCCCATCAAGGCCAGGCCTAAACCGTACTCACGATAAATCCAATTATCGTCCTAAATTGGAGAATAAATTTCAAAAATCTTGAGTACATTTTTAGAAATGTTAATGTAAAACATATAAATAATTATCTGTCCAGACGTATAGGACCATATTTTTGTTGAAGGAAACAAAACGTCAGTATAATAAACAAAGAAATACATGTTGTCTAAAAATAACACAGGTATCCAAATCTTCAAATCCCAAAAAATTCCCTTTCAAATTATCAATTCGACAAAAATTTTACAAAACTGGAGAAAGGACACAACCAAGAAAATAATTACATATCACTAGCAATAGAAGTTGATATAAGCAAAAAAAAGAAGAATCAGAAGTTAAAGATCTGTCAAAATTAACAACTATGAACATAAACAAAGAAGAAATGGACCAAAGAAAAAGAAATCTTTTTTGTCACCGAGTTTTAGCAGCCAGATGTGGAAACTTCTCCTTAAGAACAGTTTGATCACGAATCATACTGTTTTTAAAAGATCCTCTGTTCTCAATATCTATATTCTTCTTCTTCTTTCTAGTATTAGATGATGATGATCCTCTGTTTCTTCTACTCTGTTCTTTAATCATTGGAACCATATACCAAACAATACAAGTACACATAATCGAAACAGTTCTTCCAAAAAACACCAAAAACATCAAAATCAAGATCATTATAACTGGTAAGTAATGATTCGGTCTCGAAATCTTCTTCAAATTCTCTTTCAATACACATCTCTGTTTCTGCTCTGTTTTTGACTCTGTTTTCTTCATTTCTTTAACATGCTCTGTTTTTGATTCGGTCTTGACTTGAACATCTTTATGTTTCGTTGATTTCTTCGTCTTGATCATTACAGGAACACATTCGCCAGAGCTTTTAAACACAAATCTAACTAAAGGATGTCCATCAGAATCAAGACTTTGTGCGTAAATGCTCTGTCTTTTCTCATCAAGCTCAGAGAGAAGTGCAGAGAATTTATCAAGTCCACGATTTGAATAAGGGTTCTTGCTTTCTTTTCTTGATCTTCTTGGTGATGAAAATGGACTCAACATTTTTCGATTTGATTCAATTAACAACGATCTTGAAGAGTTTGAAGATTATGGAGGAATTGTTAGCGAAGGATTTGGAGACAATAGAGACGGCTTAATTGTAATTTATAATGAGACTTGTCATAAACTAATTGTGAAATTTTCAAAAATAAAAAATGGGTTTTGTGATTTGACCAGATCTCATTGAATGTTATAAAATTTGATCAGATCACGTATTTTAGACCCATTGTTTAGGTTTCACCAAAAAGAATGTTTAAAAAATGTCATCATAGATTCATTTTTGCTGATATTACTGATTGACTTTCTTGCAGGAGAAGGCTGGAATTTTCTTTTTGGGTTTATCTTTAGTAATCCATTGTTTATTTCTAATTTAGAGAAAAAGTGATATGTGATGCATCTATAAGCATCAAGTTTGAACATTTTTATTATTCTGATTATAAAAAATGATTTTATTATAATAATAATAATAATAATAATAATAATAATAATAATAATAATAATAATAATAATGTTGATATCGAGTTTAGCACTTTATCAAAATCGATTATATTTATGATCATACTTTTATTAAAAGCTCAAATTTTATATTAATTTATTTACAAATAAGCGAGTATTTTTACGGATAAATCAGGTTATACATCAGTCATGACTAATTTTAGTTCAGAGTATCTTTTTGATATCCAATTACCTTCGATCAATGGATTAAAAGTACAATTTTGGAAACTTTAATTCCGCCTAAACTCCACTATTTTCCATGGCAAATTTTATTTGGAGCACTAGTAGTTAGCGAATTATTAAAACGGCGAAAACTTTGTGCTGATGCAGTATGTGTTTGATGTGGAGCAAAGATTGAAGCTATTAACCATGTTTTGTTCATATGTCCACAAACTCTTTAATGTTAGGCTTTCTCGAATATTTTTGAATTCAACTCAAGTTTTCCCCACATCAAACGTCTACGAAAAGATACAATATCTTATCTCCCACAAACATCCCACTAACGGTCAGAGGG
This sequence comes from Iberis pinnata, assembly GCA_900406425.1. Lineage (NCBI taxonomy): Eukaryota > Viridiplantae > Streptophyta > Magnoliopsida > Brassicales > Brassicaceae > Iberis > Iberis pinnata. The sequence goes on from OVBE01000921.1 coordinate 24,165, forward strand.
ATGAATTGATTGTATATCCTTGGATTTTATGGTATATTTGGAAAACAAGAAATAATATGGTCTTTAATAATAGACAATGGGATCCTCGAGTTACAATAGACATAGTTATGAGGGAGACAACTGAGTGGTGTCTTGTGCACACTAATGGCACGCAAGACAATATCACCAGTAGTTTGTCCACCACGAAATTGGCTCCCACCATGCTGGATGTGATTGTATGTTATGTTGATGGCTCTTGGAAACATGACACTACTATTAGTGGTCTTGGCTGAATTTTGCAGAATGGTGATGGATCGATCTTTTTACTAGGTCTTTCGGGTACGAGACGAGGAACAACGACTCTTCATACGAAACTTTTAAGTCTTCTTTGGGAAATGACATGCATGTTGGAAAAAGGGTATCAATGCTCCTCTTTTGTTACTGATTCAAAAGAATTACAAGGCCTAATACAGGAACCTTCATACTGGCCAACTTTCGCCTCAGAGTTAACTGCATTTCGGATTCTCCAACGCTCATTCATCGGCTTCAGGCTGACACATCAACCAAGAACCAAGAATACAAAATCGGATTGGCTCGCAAAACCAGTGAGAAGACGAGCAAGGATTTTTTCTTATGTCGATAAGAATTATCCTCCTTGGTCTGCAAAGCGTATTTTCGTTTCGATATAATGAACTTTACTTTCCATGACAAAAAATAAAATAAAAAATAAGTGAGTATATCCCGATAAGAAAAAAAAAAATTTATATATATATATATTTATTTGGAGAAAGTAAATCAAAATTGCAAATACAAATTTTAAAATTAATGGAAAAATAAAATAAATATATAATTATAATTTTTTATATAAATAATCATATATCTTAGAATTATAAATTCATTTTCATATATCTTTTTATTTTGATTATTTTTTCAGCATTTTTTAAAAAGTTAAATCGATCCATCATCTAATTTCAAGTTCTAAAATTAATAAAGTAGATTTTCAGAACTAAAGTCATAAATTTCGACTTAGCATAAACCTAGTTAACAAACAATATAATTATGCAATGAACAAGAAAAGCTATGAGGAGTATAATCGATTTAGAAGAAAAAGCATTAAGCCTTTTACCAACAAATCATGTGTTGACCGTAATAATACTATGCACCGAAAAAATAATTTAAGAACATTTTTCATGTGTTACATTACTAAAATATATATTTTTATTTTTTTTAACCTTTTATAAAAACGAACCAATTTTTAAATACATTACAACGAACGAATTAGTATCGTATCTATTAATTTACATTATTTTTGCATTATTTAGAGTTCCAGCCCAAATTATTGGTCATTAGTTAATCACTACAATAAGAGGCTTTCACTATCTATTCCTTTCAGAACTCAATGAAGATATTTCACATCTTTTATCATATTTTTATAAGGAAAAAGTTAAAAACCTTTAAAAACAACCTAACTTTCTTTCCAGTCATTAGTGTTTTTTTAAGTATCACTAAAAACTTTTTCTTCCATACTATCACAAGCATTTTAATTATGTTTAAGAGCAACATGCCGGCTCTGAAATTATGGGGGCTTGAGACAAACTAAAGAAAATTTGCGCTAATATTTCATGTATTTGTTATTTGGAGCCAATATATATATATATATATATATAAATAAAGGCCTATAAAATTTTAAAACCTATATAAAATAAAATGGGGCCAATGACTAATGTTTCACTTGGTTTTTTTCCAGAATTGGCCTCGAGGGGCCCAGTGCCGTGCCAAAACGTACTCAGGCTTGGGACTAAATTTGATAATGTAGTCTTTTTCATAAAACTAACAAAATTAATGCAACAAACTTATTGTTGTAAAATGTCCATAATACTAATGACAAAAAATACAATGCTAACAATATAAACTAAGAACATGAATGTTTTAATGTAATTTTTTCCAATTTTTAACATAAAAAGTCATTTAACCATTGAATAATTAATCAATGGCTTTGAAAAAAAGTATAAGTTTTAATTTGTTAAAGAATAATTATATAATTATGAAAGATATTAGAAAGTGAAAGATTTAGACATTTAAATTAGAATTTAAATTTTGTTATAAGTATATTTATGTATTAAATATATATTTGTTGAGACACTAATCGACATAAGATATATTGATTTTCTCAATTGAAACATTAACATAACATTTAAATCTTTTAAATTTTTATTTGTAAAATTAATTTTAAAATATGTGTCCTAATAACTTATTTTTAACAAGGTGTGGCCTTGGGCACTTGCCCAATTAATTTTGTTTGAGGCACGGTTCGGTTTAAGGGTTTAGAATTCAATTTTTTATGTTTGAGTTTATTATTTTAGATATAGAGTTCAATTTTAAAATTTTACGATTCAGTTTAAAAATTTATTTTGAAGGTTTAAAATGCAGTTTTATTAATATCTTTGGAAAACTAAGGTTTAATAATAGTTTCGAAAATAAAACTCGTGGTGGTATATTTATCTCAATAACTTAAAATATGGTATGTTTGAAAATTGTTATACAATTAACATTTAACTTTTAAAACAATTTTGAGGTTTTCCCATTCAGTTTGATTAACTTGTGTTGTTTAATTTGTGAATTTGAAAGTAATATAAACCCATCACAAATATAAAAATGGAAAAAAATTGTTTGGTTTGGATTCGATAAACTAGGTTTGTTTCAAACCAATCATATGACTCTTAACTCTTAAGTCTTGTGATCATATGGTGTGTTCATTAAAATATTCATATCGTGTAGTCTCACATAGTTAATTATGTATTAAATAAACCTAACAATTTGCAACCAAATTTATTTGATCTAACAACAATATCTATCTATTCACGAATCCAGATTCAACTCAAAAACGCACATGAATGAGAGAAGATGAGATCTGTTATAAATATGACATAAAAAAATCATTAAAGGAATTAATAGAATTGGTTAAAAGAATAACGTGGGTCTAATTTTGGAATTAGTTAGTTGCACTAGGATTAATTTTTAGGGGTTCGGAGATTTTATTTTAGGAAAAGAAAATTATTTTAGATTAAGAAAATTAGTTTAAATTTTTCTAATGGGATCGAGTTTTGAGCTATATATAAGAGTGTTTTAGTTTTGTTATAAAATTTCACACTTTGATCAATTAAAAAATCGTAGAGCACAAAATATTTGCCTCAATCAATTTCTCTTTTCTTTTTAACCTATATCCGCAAGAATTTTACAACAAGATCAAAGAAACAATGAAATGTTTAAATTGATAAAAAAAACTCTGGTCATACATAATTTATACAATTATTTCTGTAGCTGTCGAACTACAGAGAGATAACTTACTAGTTAAGATCGAAATTCGAACCAAAATTGAATTTGAATAATTGAGCTAAGTTTAGAAATAATGATTTTACTAAGCATTTGATATGAGTAAAACTGGCAAAACAAAGTTAACGAAATATGCAATAGTTTGACTAAGATATGCGAATTACGAGTTGTTTAGCTGAAAACTTTTAATCTGTGTGAGAGAATCGAAATCATTATGATTTATAGAAACTAAGATTAAAACTAAAACAATGAAATAATTTATTAAAGTTTTATTATACTAAAAAAATAGAAAGAGTAAAAGTTTTTGTTTGTTACCGAAAACACAAAATTTTAGATTGATATTTCACAAAAATAAAAGAAGAGAGTTGCACAAAGAAGAAACTATATATATAGGTTACATATCTTAGGTTTCATACAGTGACGGTCTGGATCTAAATAGCGCTTAAAGCGTAGTTAAAATTTGATATTCTAAATTCGATGTACTCAACCACGGTACCAAAGTGTTTCTAATAAATTTGTTGCCCTAACATTAATATAAATTTTGACGCCTAAAACTCTTGCTTTACGAGCTTTAACCCAGGGCCACCCCTGGTCTCATAACATCAATATTTATAACAAACTACTTGCAAGTAAACCACACATGAACCTTATTAGTATTAGAGCATCCTAAAGACGAGCCCAATATTATTCTAACAAACGTAAAACCAAAATGTTTAAGTTTTATTCAACTAATATAAATATTTATTTTAAGATGACAATGGTTGTAATTTTGAGAGTTGCCACTTTGAGCAACTCTCGTTCTTCTCCATATTATAACATCAATCTTAAAATCACCAACACTATCAAATGCATCTAATGCTTCTACTTAACTAAATCCATCTAATTAACAATCTACAACGAACCAACTCAAAGTTAATTAACCAGTCTAATAACAATTAAGAAACAAAATTGACAACAAAAATATAGAATATTCCAAAACCAATTTCTTAATTAAACAATCACCAAATACCAATGTTTTGAAAACCGACCCGGAGATCAATCCGGATGATCTTCCGAATTACCGGGTCTCTGGGCCAATCGTGGATCAACCGCAGATTAATAATTTAATGATTATTTTTATTATGTATATATATTTATATAGCTATATCTCTTACATAAATATGTTTACAAAAATCAAACAAATCTTCTTGTAATTTCTAACAATTTTGATATAAATGCTAAATTAAACAATAGAAAACATGATAAAAAATGGCTAACAATAAATTTAAATTAGTAATTCAAAATCTAGAGTATTAGTATTAAAAAAAACTAGTATAATAGTATAAGAAAAACTATCTAATGTCAAAAATAAATAAAACATAAATTTAACCAATCTTCATTCATTTTTTAACATAATTTTTGTTGTATTCTTCGAGTGGCATAATGCAATCTTCATTAGTGTCTATAAGTTCAAAAATGATTGTATATATTAATCAATTATATTCATATCAAAATAGTATTTATATACAAATAAAATATTAACTTTATTAATTAGAGTTGTACAACTTATTTTTATTAGTTAGCATATTGTCTCACTCCTTCCGGTTGACTCGGGTCGCAGTTTAACCACGATTTTTATTGAGTTTCACCATAGATAGTGGCAAAATTTTTGGAAACTATATGCTTCCACATTAGTGGATCCCAAAATCATAAATCATATAAAATCATTTATGTTTAAAAAAACACTCATTGAAAAGTTTTTTTTAATTTTTTCTCAATTTTCATAATCTTCAAAAAAAAAAATCCTCATATTCTATTCTTAGGATTAAGAACTTCTTCAATTTAAATTATTTTGCAGATAAATGCTTTTGTAAATGTTAAGTATTTCGCTTGTATCATTTGTTTTAACTTTTCATTTTGCTTCTTTATGTTTAAAATAGAATATAAAAATGAATATACTTTATATATATATATATATATAGATATTTATTAAATAATATATATATATATATATATATTTGTTAAAATACTATTAATTATTATAGGGTTATTATATTTTGTAAGTGTTTATAATAGATTTGTACTATAACTAAAAGTATTCGTTCATTAATAGTAGATAAATTTTTAACAAAATAAAAATCAAGATAATGCATTTTATTTATTAATAATATATGAATTTATACGGTATAAATAATTTATAATTTTTATGATCTATAACATATATTAATTCAAGATAGTTCTTATATTTATGTAATATTAATATTTTTATGAATAATTTTATAACGTTTTATTTACATTTACTTATATGTATACATATTGTATTGTAAGAATACTTTAAAAATATATTCGATTAAATAAATTAAAAAATTAAGCTATATACAATAATCTTACAATCTTTCCACAAAATTTCATTTTTAAAATCATATTTTGGTACTATTTAAAATTTTGTGTGAAAAAATTAGTAGTCCGTGTGAAAAATTATTATTGTCGTTGTATGAATAAAAACTTTAACACTAAAGAGTTATGTACGAAAATTGTACTTAAATCAAGATACTCTAAATCTTGTGTAGATTTTTTATCTTGTATATATGAATAATATAAATAAAATATATAAATTTATTATATTTTATATCAACAATATATTACATTAATCCACACGTAGCGTGGGTTTAATATACATGAATTTATTATATTTTATATTAAATTTTATATCAACAAAATATTATTTATAGCTTCTCTTATTGTCTTTGAAACTCCACTCCACATATAATTTTCTTCTGTAATAACCAAAAAATAATCTTTTAATAAGTGTAGACAAATAGTCAAACCATAAAATGGAAACATAAATCAATTCTCAGTACTATAAGGGTTTCTATAACTAATAAGTAGATGAAAACTATAAATCAAGAGAAGAGTGTTAAAGTGTTTGCTAGAAATACAAAATTTTGAAACTAAAATGAGTTTGAATAACAAAAAAATTTCAATTAATTAACATGATAATCAAAACAAATCAACAAGAACTCATAAATAGATTAAAAATAAGAGTTTTTGAAGAAATTAATCAAACTTTGAACAAATTCTTATTTTCACAACGATTTCGAAACGAGATAAGAAAATATTCAACTTTCAACTCAATAACTAATTAAGAAAACATATATAAAAAGAGAACAAACCATGATATCTTGAGGAAGATCTTCAAGTTCTTTAATTTGTTTATCTGCAACCGAAGTTTCATCACATGGTGAAATAAAAATTCTCCCCCCCGCCCCAATCCTCTTTTGCATTGAACAAATCCTTCATCATCCAAATCATGGGTATTCTTCCCTAATACCATTGAACCTTTCGTTTGAGGTAAATGAAGAATTCTCAGTACTTATATAGTTGAGAAACCAATGGAAATTTGTTACTTTTTAGTTGAGAAGCCACTGTTTCCTTTTCTTTGTGATAAACAAAAAACGGCTAAAGAAAACGACAATTTTGTTGATGTGCAGTTTAATCTCTAAAATTGCGAAAATTTCCTAAATATTTCCTAAGCCAATGGAAATTTGTTACTTTTTATTTGATAAGCCACTGTTTCTTTTTCTTCGTGGTAAACGAAAAACGGCTAAATAAAACGACAATTTTGTTGGTGTGCGGTTTTATCTCTAAAATTCTGGAAATTTTCTAAATGTTTCCATTTTAATTGAGAAGCCAATGGAAATTTTTTATCAATATTAAAGCTATCAAAAGTGTGCACATAGTTTAAAAAATGAAAAATAACCCAGCAAACATTATATAATGCACTAAAAAACAGAGCATTCATATCAAAACCAGAGAATGTCTCTGTTCTTCTTCAAAAAACTCCCACGTTGCAACTTTTTTCTTCAAATTGTACTTATATTAGATCTTATGATATAAAAAAGAAGAAAAATCTCAATATTTGTTCCCAATATTCGTCATTTCATATTTATGTTATTGTTGTTTTATTTTGGTATACACGTCGCTCTTCCTATGCCGACAATTTCATCCCATTCCCAAACCTCTGCAAAAGCTTCTATTATTGCAGTGTTAGGAAAGGTGCATGCGACCGCATACACGATGTACCCTCTTTTACGCAGCATCTGAATGATAGGAGAAAATCTCCATCGGAACTTATTACCAACATATTGCATATCTTTTTGTTTTTAGAACGAAGAGTGAGATATGATCTATGAGGTTAGCATCTGGTTCATCCCCGATTCTTTCAAATGACATTGGCTCTCTCTCTAATTCACATCCCTAAGAGTCCTTGTGTTCTCATGTAATTTTTTATATTTCTCATCTTCAGCTTGTTTAGATTCCAAGCAATGGTCACAAATTCTTTTAATGCGTGGAGAATGTAAGATTTTGAAACGGCCTTTTACTTGCATCGTACGCCGCATATCAAATCCTAAATTAGCCACATTTTCTATAGCCGTTAATGCAATTGCTAACAAAACTTGCCGTAAATTTATTGGTTTGTAGGTTTTCTTTATAATTTTCTCTTATAAAATTAGTATTATCTAAAAATTTTGTAGTTTTATATAGGCTAAAATTTATACTCTTAGTGATTAGTTTATGAAATTAGTTGAAAGACTTATATATTTGTAAGCATGTAATAATTGATGAGATGGATTGAATTTTTTTTTTTTTTTAAGGATATTAGACTTGGGCCAGCTTGGGTTTTAAATTGGGTAAAGTTTGGATTCTTATTAAGTGTGTAATCAAAAAACAGCTTTGGGTCTTGAAGCCCTGTTTTTCTTTTAAGTTAAATTAGAAAATCTCTTACAAAAAAAAGACAATTAGGACAACTTTTTTATTGAATGGGTCCATTTGGGCTTTTTTATTTGTATTATTTTAGATGAACTAGTAAATTTAGTTACAATCAATTAACAAAATAAAATAACATTTTAAGTTATTTTCATTCAAATAAAGTTGTTAGGTATCATTATGATCACTCATTCTCTTCAACCAATTGATGTCAATGATACAGCTCATCAAAAACCTTTATGGTAAAGCATGTTTTCAGATATTTTTGATTATATAAACACACACCATATACTATAAATTAAAGAGATTTCCAACAAATTCACTATAATCAAATACAGCTTTTAATCATTATCTTAAACTAGACAAAGATTCTTTCCAGTTGGTTTACATTTTTTTTAAAATATTTTATTGCTCCTTAAATCAAACTCAATAGAGCAAAATTGATTCTACAGCTGCTTAAATAAATATTGAGCTTTTTTAATTATTGAGGGAATAAATGGTGTAAATGTTAAGCAATGTGCCACTGCAATATGTATTATCTAACTACCATATTTTACATTTACTTTTGAGTAAATATTGAAAATATATAGGAGACAGATATTGACGGTGCTTACTTCAAGTTTGGACAAAAATCATTAAGAGAAGAAAAAACAGTTGATTTTTTAAAATTTTATATTTCAAAACAGTGCTTAAGTTGTTAGAATAACTCAAATATTAAAAAAACAAATATTCGAAAATCAATTAGATAAATTCCAAAATTTGAAGCTAACAAAATTGGATATATATGGGGTCAAAATTTTTAATTTTTTTGTCATACAAAAATTTTTAATTTAAAAAAATACACGGAATAATACAAAAAAATTGATTTCAAAATAAAAATCGGGAAAATTTTAAATTTATAATTTCAAAAAAATACACGGAATAATACAGAAAAAATTGATTTCAAAATAAAAATCGACAAAATAAAATTTTCCCGTATGCATGGTCCCAAAAAGAAACCTTACAATATTTACTACCAAAATCTAACCACTAACAAGCCAATGAGCGACTCATTTTATGTGTGGAATTGCGAAATCATTTCTCTTTACCCAGTCGAATATGGCGTCATGCATTAAATATATTCAAAAATCCAGTGAATAAGTTATTCGACGATATCACTCACCATGAAGAGAGACTAATGGCTTGGATCCCAACTCTTCTAGTTTTAAAAATAAATAAATAAATCTAACCACTAATTCAATTATTTACATCAAAATACACTAGATTTATCAAGTTCTAAAAAATAAAACAAAAATATTTTGTGAATTTACTTTAAAAACAAAACAAAAAAGAGGAGAGACATGTTCATTTTCCAATATAAATGGTCCCATATTAATAATTGACAATCTCTTTCTTTTCATATTAATCTTGTTCCCTCTTATCTCTCTCATAAAACCATTGATCTTCTTCCTAGTCTTGCTCTGAATTCTTACAACAACAACAACACAAATGGCGTTTGCAGGAACAACTCAAAAATGCATGGCTTGTGACAAAACTGTTTATCTTGTCGACAAGTTAACCGCCGATAACCGGGTTTATCATAAAGCCTGTTTTAGATGCCACCATTGTAAAGGAACTCTCAAGGTTTGATTTTTCTCTTTCTTTACATTTTCTATTGAATGTAGATCTAGCAGATAAAGTAGAAAGTTTTCGTCTTTTGTGGAAGAGTATGTGAAGATAAGGCCGATCCTGAGATTTTAAAATTTTCTAAAGACCGCAATCTACAATGGAAAAATAGACCGATTTCGTATAATTTTTTTAAAAATGGACCGTTTTTTTAACTAAAATATTTAACTTGAAAAAGAACCGCAATCACATGCTTGTTCTGATTGGGTTCAAAACCGGCTCTGTGTGAAGATGAATCATTTGATTGTTTTGTATCTTCTTGTTTTGATGAAAACAGCTTAGCAATTACAATTCCTTTGAAGGAGTTCTTTATTGTAGACCACATTTTGATCAAACTTTCAAGAAAACTGGAAGTCTTGAGAAAAGCTTTGAAGGTAATAAATTAAAAAACAGATCAAAAAGTGGAAACTTAAAAAAGTTTAAAGTTTGATTATTTCTTTTATTTTAGGCACACCAAAGATTGGAAAACCTGATAAGCCTTTAGAAGGAGAGGTAATATTTATATATATAAAACACATTTGGTCTCTTCTTGATTGTGTTTTTGAGATTATCGAACCGGTTCTGAACCTAAACACAAGTTTGTCATCCATTTTCTATTTTTAAAATTTTAATTTAAGAAATACTCTCTCCATTTTTTAAAGATTGTCATTTTAGAAATTTCACACAGATTAAAAAATTTATATTTTTCATAAAAATAACATTAAGTATTATAAATCAACCAATAAAAAAAAGTACTGTAATTATTCTATTCGTCGGAAAAGTCAAATTCATTAAATTTCTGCATTGAAAACCTAAACGACATTCTTTTGAAAACAAAAAAAATGATAGCTAAAACGACAATCTTTTTATTAACGGAGGGAGTAGTTTACTTTTGTGTGTAAAATTACGCAAAACTGACTATTTTTTTATTTTAGATTACGATCTTTAAAATTTAAAGACCAACTATATTCTTTATCTTTTGAAATTTGATCTGAACCCAAACACAACAAACACAAATTTGTCGTCCATTTTTTATTTTTAAAATTTTAGTTTAAGAAACATTTTTTTCTGTGTGTAAAATTATGCAAAACAGACTAATTTTTATTTTAGATTACGGCCTTTAAATTTAAAGACCGACTATGTTCTTTATCTTTTTTAACATTTTGATATGAGAGATCTTTAACAGAGACTTCCTGGAACAAAAGTGTCAAATATGTTTGGTGGAACTCGAGAAAAATGTGTTGGCTGTAACAAAACTGTGTATCCTATTGAGAAGGTATCTTCTAAATCCAAAATCAGAATCAAGTTGTGTCAAAGCAGATTCATATTGTTTTATAAAAATGTGAAGGTGTCTGTGAATGGAACATTGTACCACAAGAGCTGTTTCAAGTGTACTCATGGAGGTTGTACAATAAGTCCATCAAGTTACATAGCTCATGAAGGGAAGCTTTATTGTAAGCATCATCATATTCAGCTGATTAAAGAGAAAGGTAATTTGAGTCAACTTGAAGGAGGAGACAAAGTTGTTGCTGCTTAATCAAACAATATACAATCTCTCTGAATCACTACTTGTAATCAATAACATCTACTGGTTTTTTTTTACTAAGTTTGTGTTTCTTCTTTATTTGATGTTTTTCTATTGGATCTTTGTACTCTCTTAAGATTGATGTATTCACTCTTTATTTGTTTTCTTGAAAATAATCAAAAGAAACAGAGAAATAATGGATCTTTCATTTCCTTTATACAGATATCAAGACTTAACAATTAGGTTTATGTCTTAGATTATGTGGGTAAAAGCTCAGAAGAATTTCATATCCTTTAAGGAATAATTATATGAATATTTATAGTGAAAATACAAGCTCAAAACCCTAATTACATCAATTAACCCTAATGGGCCACGAGCTGGAAGGCCCAGCTCGTCAGGTCGGTCCATCTAGATCTTATCTTTCTGGACTTTTTTCTCTTCATCACGTTGGCGTCCAGCTAGACCTTGAATCGAAATTGGCTTTTAGGGTAAGTGTTACACCTTGTATCAACATTTATCTTTATTTATAAACAAAGTTGTTGAGATATATTGTTCAAAGACATTGTTTAAGGGAAGGTCTCAGATATTAGAAGTTGAATGTTTACATTCTATATAAAATGGAAACTAACTGATTCAATAACAAAAGGTGGACGTGCCGGAGTGGTTATCGGGCATGACTAGAAATCATGTGGGCTTTGCCCGCGCAGGTTCGAATCCTGCCGTTCACGCTTTTTTATTTGATTTTCTTGCTTACGATTTACGGTTGATTGTATCTTCATATTTTACTTTCGTATTTTTAAATAATTAGAAATTTACTAGCGCACTAAGCAATTTAACTTTATAATATAGATTTATTATTTTTTTTTTTTTTGACAAAATATAGATTTATTTAGAGTACTTATTTTTGGTATATTAATATTTATTGGTTTCGTATTATAAAATTTATATCTTAATATTTAAGCAATACCAACTTTAATTTATATTGTGTTATGTTTTCTCTAGATTAAATTTCTATTCATTATAATCATACTAACTAATATATTTTAGATTAATATAAAATATAGTAAAATAAAATCAAGTATTACTATTACTATCATTTGTTAAAGAAAAAAGTCAGATGGAATTTGCTACCTGTTTGATTTTCTTAATTGAAATATGTATGTTTTTATTTTAAATAATAAAAAATAGTTTTTTTATCACAAAATAACGTATTTTTTATTGATTAATTATGCAAATATATCAAGTGAATCTACATTCCAAAATGATAAAGAAATGCTAATAAAAAAAAACAAAATTCTGATCCTTTGATTTTTTAGCTAATAATTTTACTATGAGATTGCATGTCCTCGACTAATGTAGCAACTTGAATTCATGTTAATGAACTTTGAGAGTAGACAACACCTCTAATTCAACATCGAAAGCGGGCTGCTTCGTTGGAAACGATACCAAAGAAATCAGATCTGTTGAGTCAGTTAAAAAGAGGCTGCAATATCTTTCTTTATCACAGAGAGCCGACATTGTCCAATGAGATTGAGCAATTCTGTATGAAGAGGGGAGGGACATCTATGGATACCCTTCAGACCTAGAATATCCACACTACCATCATGAAGTTGTAGCACCCAACCTAACCCACTTACACAATTTTCCGATTTTCAAGACCTATCAATGTAACAAGCCACCGGAGAGTCAGACAAAACCTGTTGATTTGGGTTCAGGCTTCATATTAACTGATGATTGTTATTTTTCGAATGCCTTTCGTTGGCTGAAAACCATTCCTTGGCTTCCACTTGGGCAAGGTGCACTGTGTCTGATGGGATATGAACCTTCCCACTATAAACCACTGTATTACGCGCTTTCCAGATGAACCATAATAGCCAAATAAAAATCTGATACCTCCCATCCCTCTGAGCATCTGTTGGACACACCATTAGTAAATAGTCCAGGTTTTCCAACAAATTTGTCGAGGGAAAAATCCCAGTTGGGAATGTGATATTAGCTAAAGCCCAACATTGGGTAGCAGGGGGACATGTGAATAAATCATGGTTAATTGATTCGTCTTGCAAACCGCAACGAGGGCAGTAGGGATCCATATGTATTTTCCTTGACGCTAGTCTATCATTAACCGAAATAGCACCAGACAACACTTGCCAAAGGAACAATTTCATCTTTGGCGGTGTGCTAATTGCCTATATCTTTTCCTTGAGAACATTCATTGAGGGTTCTTGAGTGACAATTGTATTGTTGTCACTATAGGATACCAAAAAATCATATCCGGATTTAACGGTGTATGTACCCGATTTTGTATAGTTCCAACAAAAGCCATCCTTGATTGTCTCATAAGGCATAATACTTAAAATGGTAGCCACATCCTTAGGATAAAATAATTGTTTTAACATAGCGATATTCCACCTTGTGGTATTTGGTACCAAAAGCGCATAAACCCACAAATCCACATCTAAACCATTAGTATATCGGGGTTAGAGGAGCTCTAATTTATCCCCGGGAATCAAACATATGACCATATTTTAATCTGATGTCCCTTACCTACCGTCCTCCGAAAGCCTTTCCCAATTACTTGGCATCCCCCAAATACTACTCCAACCATAAGAGGGTCGGTTTGGTTTGGGAGCCTGGAACGATGAGCGTCCTCGGTAATATCGTCCTCGGAGGTTCTTGGACAAAAGCGTGTCAGGATACTGCCGAAGCCTCCACAATTGCTTTGCAAAAACTACTTGGTTAAATTTCTCCAAATCCTTAAAACCCAAGCCACCCCATCTTTTAGGTAAACACATATTGTTCCATGCGACCCAATGGATTCCTCTCGAGCTTGAGCTTGAACTCCACCAGAAATCTGCAATAGCACTTGCCAGCTTATGTAATACCGATTTAGGTAACCTAAAAAAGACATCACATACGTAGGAAGTGCTTGCGCGACCGATTTGATCATTAGTTCTATACCGTCTTTAGAGAGGAATTTTGAAGACCAACCATTAATGCGTGAGTTAAGCCGGTCTCTTACATATGCAAAAACTTGAGCTTTGGACCCTTGTAGTTGTTCTGGTATACCTAAGTAGTTGCCACAAACCCCACAACGATATATACCATATCGTCGTTGGAGTAAAACGATCTTCCCGTGGAAAGCTTTTGCCAAAGATAACGGTTGACTTCTCAAAATTGATACATTGTCTTGACGCTCGGCCATAGAGATCAAGTATCTTTGAGATTGCATCAGCTTGACCAAGCGTGGCCTTACAGAAAAAAATGTCATTAGCAAATAATAGGTATATCACTGACGGACATGCCCGACCAATCTTTATACCATGAATATTTTTCTTAGATTCTGCCAATTTCAAATTTGCAATTAGCACCTCCACACATAGGATGAATAAAAAAGGAGATAGATGATCGCCATGTTGGAGTCCTTGTGAAGTTTTGATTTCTCCTTTTCGACTACCGTTAATAATAACCCAGTAAGATACCGCGGAAACACACTCCATAACCCAAGAGATCCAACGTTCCGAGAAGCCCATCTTTTGTAAGGTCGCTCGAAGAAAGCCTCATTCAACCCTATCATATGCTTTACTTATATCAGTTTTAATAGCCATAAAGCCCTTCATGCATCCATCTTGGTTGTGAATGTAGCGCATGGAAAGCCTCCTGAGCAAGGAGGATATTATCCGTACTGCCACAAAGGTCGAGTAAGTGTTTGATACCAGATATGAAATAATGCCTTTTAATCGTTGGCATAAAACCTTAGAAATGATCTTGTAGCAAATGTTACAAAGACTAATAGGCCGAAGTTCCTTCATTCCCTTAGACCGCTCTGTTTTAGGAATAAGAAAGATATGTGTCTCATTCAAATGGGGATCCATATAACCTGTTGTCATGAATTCTCAGACCATGGAGACCACATGGGGACACACAATTGGCCAAAATCTTTGATAGAATGGTGTTGTCATTCCATCCGGACCTGGGGATTTTTCCGGATGCATTGCAAAAAGGGCTTCACGAACTTCTAAGTCTAAAACATGTTGTACTAAAGCCTTATTCATTAATGGTGTCACAGTCCTTTTAACCGGAGCCAAGGCAATATGCACGTCTCCTGTTTCCGATGCTCGAAAGAGATTATGAACATAGTTGACAGCCTCAGCTTCTATCTTCCTCTTTTTTAGTTCAGGCTCACGTTTCCGTCTGGAGTCTTGTTATCCGATTACGAGCTCGTCTTTTCTTTGTAGAAGCATGAAAGAACGTTGTATTTTTGTCATCCTCTTTAAGCCATGAAATCCGGCTTTTCTGCTGCCAAAAGATTTCTTCCTCCGTAATGGTTAACCGCAACTGTTCCGACATGTCGATAATTTCATGTTGGGAATTGGAATCACTCGAAATGGCTGCATCAAGTGTTTCCTTTAAATGTTCTATTTCTTCACCAGAATTAGCATTGATCGATCTTCGCCATCGGGAAATCTATCTCCGACAGAATTTAACTCGATCACCAATAAACAAAGATAGTGACGTGTCCCCACCTTGGCACCCTTTCTAACTACTTCCTCAAAATTCGGTTTTGATAACCACCTTTTATCAAACCAGTGTTTTTTTTCCCTATAATTTTCTCCCGAGAGGTGTGAAAGATGATCGGTCTATGATCATATCCCATAAACCGTAAATATTCCAAATGTGACCAAGTGAAAAGGTCAAACCAATCTTCATTCCCCATGACTCTATCCAGACGACAACGAATTGTGTTTTTCCCACGCCGGCCAACCTAAGATAAACTGTTCCATGTAAAAAGAAAGTCCAACATACCATAACACTGTCTCATAAGTCGAAAATCCAAAAAGGAATTCTCGGGCTGTGTATGACCACCCCGTTTTTCATGATGGTATACAATTTCACTAAAATCACCGATCATCGCCCAAGCTCCTGAGCGAGTGGAACTAATCCTTTTCAAGCGATCCCAGACAATATCTCTTTTTCTATCAACATGATGACCATAAACAAAAGAGATATAAATTTTATAACCATCCAAAGTAATCATTATATCGATTACATCTTTATTGAAAAAAAAGAACTTTAACATCAAATTCTTGCATAGCAAAGAGGGCTAATCCTCCACGACGACCAGAATGGTCAACAGTAAATAAAAAATCATATCCTAAATGAGCTTGAAGATCCTGTAAAAACTCTCGCTTTTGCTTCGTCTCCATTAAAAGAATGAAGGCCTGGGAAGATCGTCCGCCGAAATTCCCGCAACCTTCGAACCGCCAAGAAGCTTCCCACTCCTTGACTTTTAAACAAAAACCAAATTTGAACCAACTAGAAAAATGAAATCGTACCAAACTAAACTAACTAGTGGGTTCAAACTATTTAAGGTTTTATAAACTGAAAACAAAAAACGACCGCAACCGGACTGTAAATCGAAACGTCTACCCCTATTTTTTTGACGGCTTACCCATAGTTATATATATTCTCATATCATTTAATTTTTTTTTAAACTTTTTGGTGATGTAAAAACTCTCTAGAGTGAGAACTCAATTTTTTAATACAAGAATTCCTTAATTTATATATAGAATTTTTACAACGGATTGTTGTTATTTAATACACGTTGGTATTTTAAAGAAAACAAAAAAAAAATCTTCATTGTGTTCATATATAATAATTAATGAATGAAAAATTATATTCCTATTTATGTTGAACTATTGTTTATTGAAACCACTGTTTTTTCACTTTATATATTGATTTTTTAAAGTTAAAATATATCAATCTTACACTAATACATATATCATAGTATATATATATATATATATATATATAATTTTGTATGTACTATATAATTAGTGATCCGTCCAAAATAAATTTATATTTGGTTTCATAAGATAAAAAGTGACACTGTCTCACACAAATAATTTCTTCAAATCTTAAATATATTAAAAGTAAAACATTTGAAACTTATAAAACAACACCACTTTCTTTTAATTTTTTTAGTTTATTTTGGAGTCCTACGTGGCAGTTTTACAAATTTTGAATTTTTTAATTTATTTTTTAAGTTTTAAATTATGATGCATTTATTGTAATTTTTGTTTTATTTATAGTTAATAACTTTAATGACAGTTATTTGGTAATGTAAGTTAAATATCCACATATATTTTTATTTTTATATATTTTCTCTACCTTTAATATTTTTTTATTTTATTTTTGGTAAAAAATAATAAAACTATATAATGTAAAACTAACTCTGTATTTAGTGATCAAATATGTAAAAATAACAATAATTATTTTTTATTTATGTCCATTTAGTTAAAACAATGTAATTGTGTAAGGAAATCTCTCGTCGTACGCAAAAATGAATAAAAAGTAAAATCATAATATTATGAATAATTGAATATATTAGAATAATGATAAAACATAATACTCTAAATTTTGATTTATAGACATTTTGGTTTAATTCAAGTTTTTAGTTAAATTAAATAATTAAAACATATATGTTAGCAAAGTTGATGAACTTAACTTGAAAATTTTTAACATGACAAAAGTAATCTACTTTAAATTTGTAATGTTTAAAAGTTTAATTAGTTTACTATATAATTATAATTATAATTATATTATATTATTAGTCAAAATTTAAATTATAAAATTATGTAATAATAATTTTATAAATATTTTGTTATTAAACTTACTTAGTGTATAACATGTGGCATCATCTAGTAAAAGCGTAAAGTTGGCTACATATTTATTTTTAGGTTTTTAGATAATATTGTTGGTTTTTCGTACCGATTTATAACTCTTTATAAATATTAATTACGAATTTAGATTCCCAGGAT
>OVBE01000922.1:0-42175 GCA_900406425.1 Iberis pinnata
TCCACAACCAAGAATTATATTGGATATAATTAGCAAGGGTGTTGTTTACCTAAATAGATAGACATTCAAGGGTGGAGCCAAAGTTCACTTGAATTCTAGTGATATATGGATCTTGGAACACTAAACTCATTTTGAGGAAATTTTGTTTTGAGTTTAGCGTGAGTTTTCTTANGTTAAGAATGCTCAAAATCTCTTGAACATCATATTAACTTTCCTTTTTTCTTACCTAGTTATGTCAAACTCCCATAGTGATTTTTCCCTGCGATCTGTCCTTGAGAAGGAAAAACTTAATGGATCGAATTTTCTCGAATCGTACCGCAACTTGAGAATTGTTCTCAAGCAGGAGAAAAAACAATATGTCCTTGAGAAAGAGATTCCTGAGAAGCCTAGGACAAATCTTCCACATGCAGAAAGAAATGTTTGGGATAAGCATTTCAGTGATAGGGTTGATGTATGTTGTTTGATGTTGGCAACCATGAACTCAGATTTGCAGAAGCAATATGAGAACGTAAAATCGCCAATAGTCATGATAAATGGCCTGAAAGGAATATTTCAGGAGCAAGCACGAACTGAGAGGTATAAAACAGTTAAATCTCTCATTGAGTGCAAGTTGTCGCTAGACTGTCCAGTTAGCCCTCATGTCATAAAGAATGGGTTATATAGATAACCTAGCAAAACCAGATTGCCCTATTAGTCAAGAGTTGGCTACTGACCTTATCTTACAGTCATTACCGTCAAGTTATGATCAGTTTGTTATGAACTACAACATGAACAATTTGACAAAGACTTTGAATGAGTTGCATGGGATGCTTAAAACTGTTGAACCAAACATCAAGAAGGAAAATCTTAATGCCCTGGTGGTTCAAAAGGATAAGAAGTTTAAGAAACATGGTAAAGGCAAAGGATATGGTAAGACAATCGGAATTGAGAATTTTGAACAGTCTAAGCCTTTTCAAAAGTCTAAACCTGGGCCTTCTNATGGTTCTGGGCATTGGAAGAGAAACTGCAAGAAATACTTAGAGACGTTGAAAAAGAAGAGTTCTGAATCTTCTTCTCTAGGTATAAAATGTTATTGATTTAATTATAATCTTTGGGTATTTGATACCAGCTATGGTTCTCACATTTATGAAATTGTGCAGATCCCCACCAAGAGTAGAATTATGGAAGATAGAAAAAGTGAACCTACACAGGAATAATGGAGCAAGAGTTGATACATTGAGTGTACATGACGTCATCTATCTTGGCTTTAAACATGATTTAAAGATTTTCTTTATTTTTCTTTTTTCTTTTGAATTTTGGAATAATTTGATTATTTTTATTTAATAAAAGAAGGATTTTATTGTGATAAAATATGTTATGATAACATCCCATTAGAGAATGAGATGTATGTTTTATCCAATGCATGTCTATAACATTTGAATCAATAAGGCTATAAATATCTTGTGACATTTATGGGTCGTATAAATAAGAATTGCATTTCAAATTTCATGGTGATGAACTTCTGCATTCTTTTGTACGAACCAATGACTTTTAGATCTTATACATATAGATGTATATGAGTCAAGAAGTTAAAGTAATAGAGAAAATTAATACTTCATTGTATTTGCTGATAATTTTAGTAAATTAAGTTATGTTTATACGATAAACATAGAGATTAATTCTTTAAGAATGTTTAAAGAATTTTACATTGAAGTGAATAACAAATGGTTTGTTATTAGTAATACAACTTTTAGAAGAGTAAAAGTTTTTGTAAGCTAGTGGGAATAGAACTTTATGGTATCCTAATAAACCGTGTAAGTGATATGAATATGTAAGTCATATTAGATTCTTGCAAAATCGGATCTTAGGTTTAGTGGGAGATATGCGTTTGTGGATTGATGTTCAGGAAAACATAGAATTTCTATGTTTTAAAATAATGAAATTAGTTTAATAGATTATTTGATTATTACATGATTAAATAATTGTCCCAATGTAATTTATGTTATTCTTATAGGTCATCAAGTACTTGACTTGATCATGAAACCCTATAAGTGTAAGATGACATAAATTAAGAAGGTCCCTAGTCAAAGTTATTAACATGGGACATTAATAACTATAAGTGATTAGTATGTGAGGTGACTGATGACTAAGTTTCGTGAAGTCATTGATATGTAGTATTAAAGTCAATCACATAGATGTATGTTGGAGAACATAGTATCGGACTGACCCGCTATGAAAACTCTACAAGATTGTTATATGAGTGTCATAAGAGTTTTTCATGACAACTATAGAGTGTAGTCCTTTGACCTAAGTTCATCATGTTTTCTTACATATGGATCAGTGTGCTTTGACTTTGTCAAACGTCAGCCGTAAAAGGTGATTATAAAGGCATAGTTCAAGTGTATTAGAAAAGTGTGTAAGGAACATGGATGGAAAAAGATGGGATCTGTCCCTCCTATATAACAAGAGATAAATATCTCTGGCCCTGTCGAAGATTTGATACTGAGAAATGCATGGCCGTGCTCAAACGAGGTGAATGTGAATCGTTTGTTTAATCAGTATAAATCAGCGTTCGATAAACATGATCTAGCTTGTAAAGGATGACACTATTTCTTGCTTTATGGCGAGATCGAGATATAGATACAAAAGGATATAGGAATAGTTGATTCCAGTACAAATGAGAGATTGTTGGGAATGTCCTGAAATCTTTTTGTACTTACTCTAGATAAGGTTGTAGTGTCCAGATTTGACAATTATATAATATTAGGTGGTTATAATATTTTGCTAGAGACCGCTTATAATATATGGTTTATGAATCTATTGCTAATATGATATAATCCTACATGGTCACACATCTAAGCAAATTGGATTACTGACTTATTGGGTTTTAACAATATAATATATATATTTTATATAAGATATAAGTATATATATTTATTTTGTGCCAATAAGATTATATATTATATATATTTGATATATGTATATATACACACGTTAATGTACAATCATTAAGTGATTGTGAATCACTTAGTTTGATGTTGGGATTAATTAGTGCATGGCCCATTACATTAAGCGACATCATTATGCATATATATTGTGCGTTGACGATGTGAGAGGTGATGAGAAAAAGTTATTTTTAACGAAACCCTAGATAAGAAAAAGAGGCAAAGACGAATGGTTTGTCGTGACGACTCTTTAGAGATTTGATCTCGTAAGGTACTAGCATACCGTCTTCGATCCAGTTTGTGTGCGTGTGGATACTGGTAGAGGCACGACACTTGGAGTGCTCAGAAACCTCGACTAGTTTCGTTAACATTTCCGCTGCGTAATTACGAGGTATATTATATACCTTAAGATTTAGGTCTAATACATTATTTGCACGAATCCTGTAAATCATAATTCGTTAGATATGATTTATAAAGCGTTATAAATATGAACGAATTCCAAAAATATTTAATGAGAAGACTTGGATCCACCAGACGTGTTCTGACTTTGGCTTCCAAAGACGCTTCAAATTGGCAAGGATGCTTCGTATTCATCGTTCGAATGATATTGCTTTTGTTGATGGTTCATGGAGGCAGGAGGATCATACTTGTGATTTGAGATGAATTCTTAAAGACCAGTTGGGGTCAACCTTGCTAATGGGGTCAAGGAGTCTACATCTTGGAGCATTAGCACTCCATCTGGAGCTTTTAAGTCTGCTTTGGATCATGCAGAGTTTGCACAAAATGAACCGAACTTGCAAAGTTTTTTGTACGGATTCCCAAGAGTTGGTTACGAAGACTACAAATCCGTCCGACTAGCCCACCTTCGGCACATAGTTGGGAGATTTATATGCTTATAGAAAAATTTATCGAGAGGTGAAGATCAAATACACGTCGGGAATTTCTAATGTACAAGCAGTGGCGGATCCCTAAAATAATTTGACGTGGGTCAGAATATAAATTTTATAAATATGTAAATCAACACTGAAAATTCTTAAAAATACCTACAAAATAGGTATGTTCAAAAGTATACCATACATTATTAATTTATTTCAAATTTCACAAAATTGTTTTTGTTCCAAATATAACGAGAGTTTGAAATAACTTCAAAACTACAAATTTAAATCGTAAACCCTCAAAGGAAATTGTACCTTCTCTCACAAAAAAAAACTAAGCAATAAAATTTTCAAACTAAATCTCAAACTCTAATTAATTAACTCAATTATTTAAATTCTAAACACTTAAAATTTAATTATGTATGTTTATAATATTTCTGGAAAAACGAAGTAGTATTTTCAGAACATTTGAAATAGTATTTTTAGAACTTGCAACTATTTTGTAGTTTTTCATGGAGTTTATCATTAAAATTATAATTTTTAAATATACATTTGAAATTATGAGTGTCATTCATGAAAAATTATGATTTTAAATTATTGAATTTTAGTTTTTTTTATACAAAAAAATTGAATAATAATTTTGGATGAATCATTTGATCCATAGTCTTTTTTAGTAAGACCGCCTATGTGTTCAAGCAGATTTTCTCGCAAGTACATCAAAGAAGCGAAGATGGCATTTCTCTTTTGTTGGATCACCCTTACCCATGTGGATGCTCAGAGGTCCATCTATAGACTTTTAATCTTTAAGTTTTTGATTATTTGTTTGGCTAAAAAAACACAATTGAATGGTCTAATAGCCCACAAAACTAAAAGTAAAAGTAAACCCTACCCCTTCAAAATTTTATTGAATTTAAACCCTAAAACTCCAAAACCAAATCCTATCCCTTCAAAACTAAGCTCTAAATTCTATTAGTGAACCCAAACCCAAAATTTTAAATTTTAAATTCTTAAAATTTTAAATTTTAAATTTTTAAAAATTTTTTTATGTTTGTGGTATTTTTAAAACATTTGAGAATGTGTAGTATTTTTGAAATTTTTGAGAGGGTGTGATAGTTTTGGAATTCGAACTTTCATTTAATAGAGTTTCAAGGAATTCTTCTATAATCTATACCTTATTAAGAAAAAGATAAACCTCTCTAACAACAACAACTAATGACTTATGTGACTCTATGAGTGGTTGGCATTGATACATTGTTTGAATATTTTAAGATATTATTGAAATGTTTTCAATTTCATAGAAAAATACAATGCATATATAACAGGAATGTTTTTCAAATGTGCATGGATATAGATAAAAAAAAAAAAAATGCACAAGTGAGGTATTGATATTCAAATTAATAGAGTCGTTCTATGAAAAAAGATCTTTTAACATGTTTGTTTGTATACTAATTAATGTGATCCATGGAAATAAATCAAAACAGGGTGGATTTGATTTTTAACTATTAAGACACCATAGACAATAAAAGCAAAGATATTTTGCCAAAAGATGAATCCATATTTCTTTTTTTAAATAGTATATTTTGTTCCAACATGGAAACATGAAATTTTTGAATATTTGTTTCATTTGTTCAAATTTTTGAAAACGAAATTTATGTTTCCATGATTGGTATTTGGTAATATATATTCTCTGTGCATTCCCCTTAGTGTCTAAAGTCATTCACACTTATAAAATGATACATGCATAAACCGAAGTCACACTATGAATAATAAATGTAATCTTACCACATAAGCATACAATCCAAATATAGCATATGAGTTAAAATGTATTTCTACACTTTATTTTTTTATATAGTAACTTCTTTATATTATAAATATTAATTATGAATCGAATTTTGTCAATTAAAATATGACAAAATAAAATCGTTCACGCCTATTTGTGTAACAAAAATGTCCATTGTCCAAAGAAGACTAAAACCCTAACTATATTAAAATGCATAATCTTATAATAATTCAGCAAATATACCAAATTAAAATAAATGATCCAAACATTAAACCGTATTTTATATATTTATTTTTGTGAATCTAAAAAATTTAAACCAAAACTGAATAAAATAGAAAAGTCGATTGCCGACAAAAAAAAATCGAATTAAGAATTTATGTAGAAATCAAAAATGTAATCAATTAAAAACTGATTTTAAACCGAACCATCTCAATAAATTAAATTTTCCTTTCCACATAATTATTTATAAAACAAAAAAAATCGAAATTGATATCCAGATTAAATCCTCAATTTACTTTCGTGACATATGTATCAACATGAAGAACAATTAAACCGGAAAAAACCATGACCGTCATCTAAAAAAGCGGCCGGTTCTAATCTCCACGCGTGTAGCGGCAAGTGTCCACGTGTCATTCTCAAAAACCATATTCGCATAAAATAAAAGGGTATTTTAGTAAATCCATTTAATTACATGCCAAGTAAACGTTTCCTCTTCTGCATTAAAACTCGTCACCTTTATAAAATAGATTTCCTCTGCAGCAATATCAGAGACGAAACCTTAAATGGAAAATTTAATTACAAAAATTAAGTATATAAATCTTTAAATAAATATCGTAATTAAGGACTTAATTAGTGAATTTCAAATTCATTATTAACAAAACCAAAAAACCAAAAAAAAAAAACTCTACGACACGGATTCGCCGCCGTATAAATTCGGTTTTTCTGATGATGGAGGTTTCTTCCTCCGTAGAAGATACGACGGAGAGTATTGGAAAAAGCTCATGGCAGAAGAATGTCTCTGCTAATCATCGTTACAAATATCAATTGAATTACGGTGGTGGAGGAAGCTATAGTCGGAGATTTCTGTTTTTCGTTTCCTGTTTTGGATTTTACGCTTTTGTGGCTACGATTTACGCGTGGTTAACGTTTCCGCCGCATCTCGGTCGTACGAATCATGAATCGTCGTCTTCGTTAGGTTGTAAAGAGGATAATGAAGGTTCATGGTCTATTGGTGTTTTCTATGGCGATTCTCCTTTCTCTCTTAAACCAATCGAATCCGTGAGTTTTTGAAATTTACTCTGTTCTAATTTCTGAATTTAGTGCGATTTTACTTCAGAATGAGAATCGTCTTCGTTTTGGTCCATTTTTTTCGTAAATTTCAATTATAAATTGGTCATTTACAGACCTTGTTTTTGGTTGATGAAAAACAGATTAATGTATGGAGAAACGAAAGTGCAGCATGGCCTGTGTCGAATCCAGTTTTAACATGTGCTTCCATGTCAAATTCTGGTTTTCCAAGTAACTTTGTAGCTGATCCATTTCTTTATGTTCAGGTATCTTTTGATTCCTCCATTGATTATCATTATCTTAAGCTTATCTCGTTTGTTTTCATGAGCAAATTTCATGTATACAATCTCTAGTTCAAAGTGTTATTGTGTCTCTTTTGTTGATGAATCTACATGGTGATACTCTTTGATTCCTTCATTGATTTGCAATATCTTTGGCTTATCTCATTTGTTTTCATGACCCATGAATGAAAATTTCATGAGTATAATCTCTAGTTCAAAGTGTTTTTGAGTCTCTCTTGCTGCTGATGAATCTACAGGGAGATACTCTGTACCTCTTCTTTGAAAACAAAAACCCTGTTACATCACAAGGAGATATAGGAGTTGCAGAAAGTATTGACAATGGAGCAACTTGGAAAACTCTTGGTATAGCTTTAGATGAAGCTTGGCATTTGTCTTTTCCATTCGTCTTCAACTACAACGGTGAAGTAAGATATCGATTTCTTATTCTCAAAACATACTTTCAAAGAGAGCTTGTCTTACATTTTAGCTTACTCTGTTATGTTTTTGTTCTGAAGATATACATGATGCCGGAGAGTAATCAGATCGGAAAGCTTCATCTATACCGTGCAATTAGCTTCCCATTGAGTTGGAAACGTGAGAGAGTTATCTTGCAAAAGCCCTTAGTTGATTCGACAATAATCCATCACGAAGGTAACTATTGGCTACTTGGATCAGATCATAGTACATTTGGGATGAAGAAGAATGGACAACTTGAAATTTGGTACAGTAGTACTCCTCTTGGTCCGTGGAAACCACACAAGAAGAATCCGATCTACAACGGTAAACGAAACATCGGGGCGAGAAACGGAGGCAGAGCGTTTACACATAATGGGAACCTATACCGTGTTGGTCAAGATTGTGGTGAAACTTATGGGAAGAGAATACACATGTTTAAGATAGAGGTACTTTCTAAGGAAGAGTACAGAGAAATCGAAGTTCCTTTCGCTTTAGAAATGGCAAATAAAGGTAAAAATTCTTGGAATGGAGCTAGACAGCATCATTTTGAGGTACGACAGTTAAGTTCTGGTGAGTACATTGGTCTTATTGATGGTGACCGTGTAGCTTCAGGGGATTTACATCGTCGGGTTATTCTCGGTTATGCTTCACTTGCAGCTGCTATTTCCGCGGTTGTATTACTCGGTTTTTTACTTGGGATTGTGAATTGCATTGTTCCATCAACTTGGTGCATAAACTACTACGCCGGTAAAAGAACCGATTCGCTTCTCAATTTGGAAAATGCGGGTTTGTTCTCAGACAAGTTTAGACGAATTTGTTCACGGTTGAACCGTGTACCGTCTTTTCTTAGAGGATTCGTGAAGAAGAACTCCTTCTTAGGAAAAGTAACACTCGGTTTGATTGCCATCGTAGGGGCTTTTCTCGCGTGTATAGGATTCAGATACATCTATGGTGGATTCGGAGGTGTCGAGCCTTACCCGTTTAACGGTCACTCGTCTCAGTTCACCTTAGCTACTATGACTTACGATGCGCGTCTCTGGAACCTGAAAATGTACGTTAAGCATTACTCTCGATGTCCTTCTGTGAAAGAGATCGTCGTCATATGGAACAAAGGACCACCTCCTAAACTAACCGAGCTAGACTCGGCCGTGCCAGTAAGAATCCGAGTCGAAAAGCGAAATTCTTTAAACAACAGATTCAACATCGACCCGCTGATCAAAACCCGAGCTGTTCTCGAGCTAGATGATGATATAATGATGTCTTGCGACAACATAGAAAAAGGATTCAGAGTATGGCGACAACATCCCGAAAGACTCGTTGGTTTCTACCCGCGATTCGTGGATCAAACCATGACTTATAATGCCGAGCGATTCGCGAGAAACCATAATGGATACAATATGATACTAACCGGAGCAGCGTTTATGGATGCGAGTTTCGCTTTCGATTTATATCAATCGGAAAAAGCGAAACTTGGTCGAGAATTTGTGGAAGAACAGTTTAATTGTGAGGATGTTTTGTTGAATTTCTTGTATGCTAATGTGAGTGGATCGGAGAAAGCTGTTGAATATGTAAGACCGTCGTTAGCTGTCGACACCTCGAAATTTTCAGGTGTGGCGATTAGTGGAAATACGAATCAGCATTACAAGAAGAGAAGTATGTGTCTCCGGAGGTTTTCTGAGTTGTACGGTGGTTTGTTTGATCAGAGATGGGAATTTGGTGGGAGAAAAGATGGGTGGGATTTGTAGGAATGTGAGGTTTACTTGTAGGACAAGTAAGTAGTTCTTTAAGGAAAACACTATGTAAGTTATGTCCCTTTTTCTTGGGGAAAATTATAAAAATAAAATTATATCCATTTCTTTTACTATTCTCTTGGTTTCAATATATATAAGTGACATCTTAAGGATTTTTCATATTAAATAATTTTTTATAATTTTATACAATAGTATATAAATTAATTATAATCAGAAAATTGTCATTTAATTTATAAAATATCCAAAAACGATAAACAAAATTGAATTATCACGAAAATCAATTTTAAATTATAGTCATCAAGTTTTAAATACATGGGCCTTAAAGTAAAAAAAGGCGATCTCTTTCACGATTCTTCAACCATGATTTTTTTCTTTTTCGTTCTCCTCCGTTGGACTCAACGACGGCGTGACTCTTTCCTCTCTTCATAGAAAACAAGAAAAAGCCACCCAAACTGCCCTAAGGCAGCTCTGCTCCGACACAAGTAGCTTCGGGAAGTTCTGTTTCAGGATCTAGGTTCATCGTGACCTCCTCTGCTTCCATCAAGGTAACTCACAAGACAGACTCTTCCCAGAGTCCTTGTTCTGCTTCAGCTGAAGGCTCCGCTTTAAAACCAACTCAGTCGAACTAGGAAGTTATTGACACTGCTATAGAGCCCATGGGTTCAGTACCAAACCAAAACTCTTCGCCGTTGAAGCCTGACTCCAGGTCAGAACGCCGAGAACAAACTTCTTCTTCTTCATGGTCGAATCTCTTCAAATGATCTTCCAAAAGTTTGAAGAAATATGGCAAAGCATTCACTCTACCTTCTGGTGAATCTTGTATCAAAATTCTCAATTATGTGATTGGGAGACGTAAACACTCTTAGGATAGCTTCATTTTGGGGCAATTCTATTCAGATCCGTCTGCTTTCAACACAATTCATGCTATAGTAAATGGGATATGGAGCTGGCACCAAAAAGATATTCTGGTATCTAAACTCGAAGGTAACGCTTTCCTGTTTAAGATTCCAAATTCGGCAACGCGGAGCATAGTTATTAATCAGAAGCTCTGGCAGATAGAAGGTCAGATTATGTTTGTCGCAAAATGGGAACCGGGACTCACACCTATCAAGCCGGAGCTGTCTACGGCTCCGATATGGTTAGAGCTTCATAAAGTACTGTTCCAGTTCTTCAACGACGATGGACTTGAAGCTATTGCTAGTTTGGTTAGTGAACCAAAGTTTCCGCATCCTGCCACGACTAGTAAATTAAATCTTCAAGTGGCAAGAGTTTTCACGATAATTGATCCAAGAATACCTTTACCGGAGGCTGTGAATGTAGTTTGAATAAGGAGAAATTAGCAGAGTATTGGTTTCTAGTCCTTGGATGCCTCCCATTTGCTCCCATTGTAAAGAGGTTGGACATAGTATCAAGAGTTGTAAATCAGCCCCAGTAACTTGTGTTGGTTGCAAATCTACAAGTCATTCATCTTCTGCTTGTCCTCGTTCCAAGGTTGCTAGGGCAGGTGTGAAAAGTAAATCTTCATATAATCTTCTTGTCAACGAACAACCGAAGGTGTCCAAAGAAGGAAGTGCGTCGGGGGAATCGGATGCTCTTAATACTCCACCACCCTCGGATAGGCATGCTTCATTCCAAGATCGGTCTCCTGGCCAGGCAGTGTAAACTCAATCGCCTTCGGAGGTTTCTGCTCCTCTCCTTCCCTTAGAGTTACAGGATAAATGAAGTTGTGTTCTTACTGTCGATTTAGGAGCTTCTAACATGTAGCCTAGCTCTCTGAAACCAGGTGCTTCATCATCTTTTGTTTCATCGGATGGTTCTCTAAATAACTCTCATGACGATGAAGATATTCCTTTTACCTTGGTCCAATCCAAAAAGAAGATGCGCCGCGGAGGAGGCATTTACCTCTAATTTTACCCTCTCCCATGTGTATAGACCTTTTTGCTGGAATGTGAGAGGGCTGAACTCGGTAGATCATAAGCGAGGATTTAAAGATTGGTTTTTGATAAATAAGCCTTTATTCGGTAGTCTTATTGAGACGCACGTTCAACAACTCTCTCAACATAATATAGTTGCAGAGATTTTACCCCGTTGGCTTTACGACAGGAATTATGAATTTTCTCCCTTGTGAAAAATATGGATCCTTTGGCACCCTTCGGTAAAGGTAACTATCATAAATAAATCCTTGCAGATGGTGTCGTGCTTGGTTTCACTGCCCAATTGGAGTTTCTCTTTTGTTGTTTCTTTTCTTTATGCTGCAAACGAGGTTGCAACTAGAAGGGAACTGTGGATTGAATTGGAAAATTTTGGATCAAGTCAGGATGTTCTCAATAAGCCATGGACAGTTCTGGGTGATTTTAATCAGATCTTATATCCCTCGGATCATTCAGTTTCAGTGTCCGGCAACATTGATAGTAATGCTTTGCGGTTTCAATCTTGCTTGAGGGATGCCTCGCTATCAAACTTAACTTTTAGGGGATCTACTTTCATTTGGGTGAATAAAAAAGACAGTAATCTGGTAGCAAAGAAGATTGATAGAATCTTAGTAAATCAGGATTGTATAGGAGCTTTCCCTGATTCTATTGGCTTCTTTAGGGAACCTATTTTCTCGGACCATGCTTCAATGGGCATTGTTCTTGCTACTGCAGTTCCACGCTTAACTAAGCCTTTTAGATTCTCTAACTTCCTGCTACATTATGCATCCTTTAAAGACATGATTTTATTGGAATGGTTTTCTTTGAGTTTTAATGGATCAGCAATGTTCAGGCTTTCTAAGAAATTGCAGGCCCTTAAGAAGGTAATTTGGTTATTCAGTAAAGAAAACTTCTCTGGGATTGAAAAGAAGGTTCTTCAAGCCAAGGACGAGCTTATGAAATGGCATAGATTGCTCTTGGAATCTCTGGACTCTTTTAGATCTTCTCAAGAATCTGCAGCGTTTGATACGTGGCGTGTGCTTTCTCTAGCAGAGGACATATTTTTCAAGCAAAAAGCAAAAGTTTTATGGCTTAAAGATGGTGACACATGGTCTCGTAATTTCCACAGAATAACGAAGGCGAGATGCTCAATTAACCATATTCACTTCCTTCTTGATAGCCAAGGCCATCGAATATAATCTCATAATGATATCTCTTCCCATGTTGTGAGTTTTTTCTCCTCTCTCCTTGGCGGTCCTGTTTCTGAGCCTCAATTTCTACAAGATGATATTGAGAGCCTTTTGGATCTCAAATTTCCAGATTCATTGCAAGACCTTTTGGCTGCAGATTTTACAGTGGAAGATATAAATACGGCTTTTTGGAGTTTGCCGAAGAATAAATCGAGTGGTCCTGAGGGTTTTCTGCAGAATTGTTTATTAGTATGTGGGATGTTGTTGGTGCAGAAGTGGCATAAATTATTTTAGAATTTTTCCAAACGGGCCAGCTTTTACATCAGTGGAATGCAACAGCGCTAATTCTAATCCCAAAAGTGCCTAATGCTTCGTCAGTCACAGATTTCAGGTCAATTTCTTTGTTAAACACGGTTTATAAGGCGATCTCCAAGTTGTTAGCACGCGTCTAAAGCTGTTCCTGCCTAAGCTTATTTCTAGTAGCCAAATAGCATTTTGCCGGGTCATTTTTTGGCAGAAAATGTGTTATTGGCAACTGAGATTGTTCATGGTTATAATCGCAAACACATCTCTATAAGGACAATGTTGAATGTAGATCTTATGAAAGCCTTCGACAATGTCTGTTGGGAATTCGTTTTAGCGGTACTTCGCACTATAAATGTTCCAGACAGATTAATCAATTAGATTGAATGTTGTCTTTCTTCTGCTTCTTTTTTTCAGTTTACATAGGTGGTTTCTTCAAGAGCACTAAAGGGCTGCGCCAAGGTGATGCAATGTCACCCTACCTCTTTATTCTCGTGATGCGGATCTTCTCAGCCCTTCTAGCTTCGAATTTCTCTACTGGCTAGATTGGGTTTCATCTGAAAACGGAGGGTATTGGATTATCTCATCTCATGTTTGCTGACAATTTGATGATCTTTTTCGATGGGACAGAAAATTCTTTGCATTGTCTTGTTGAAACGTTGGACTTATTTGCTTCGTGGTCTGGATTGCATCTTAATATTGACAAAACTAAGTTGTTTGCAGTGGGATTGAGCCAAGAGGAATCTGTCTCTATTCAGAGATTTGGTTTCCAATTAGGATCACTACCCATACACTACCTAGGTATGCCACTTATGCACCAGAAATTAAAGTTATGTGAATATGCTCCATTATTGGTTCGAATCACAAGCAAGTTCACAGCTTGGGCTGACAAGCTGCTATCTTTTCCAGGTAGATTAAAGCTGATCTCATCTGTCATTCTTGGAATTGTCAACTTATGGGCTTCGTCTCTTATGCTCCCATTTGGATGTATCCGGCGAATTGAGAGTCTTTGCTCAAAATTTCTTTGGTCATGAAATATTGCAGGCTATGCTGCTGCAAAAGTCTCTTGGGCATCTATTTGTCTTCCAAAATCAGAAGGAGGGCTGGGTTTACGAAGTTTTAGAGTTTGGAACATGGTTTTGAGGCTTCGTTTCTGTTGGCAATTGTTTAACGGGTCTGATTCTCTTTGGGTTGCTTGGCATATGCATTACTCTTTGCAGGATAAATGTTTATGGTCTTTACAAGTCAACGCCTCTGGTTCTTGGGCTTGGAAATCAGTTCTAAATTTGTGAAATCTAGCCCAAAGATTCATTAGAAATGATATTGAGAATGGAGCAATAACAAGATTCTGGTCCGACTATTGGTCCCCTTTTGGAAGATTGTTGAATTTTATTGGTCACTCAGGGCCTGCCATGTTGAGAATTGATGAAGGTGCTTTGGTTTCAGAAACTTGCAATCACCAAGGCTGGCTTTTAGCTAACCCTAGGTCGAATGCAGTCTTAGCTTTGCAAATCCACCTTGCCTCTATTTCTTTACCAAGCCTTAGTGTTGCCGAAGACTTGGTTTTATGGGCCTTTGAATCCTCGCGTAGCCGAATCTACTCATCTTTTGGTGCTTGGGAGTGTCTGAGACCACGAGCACCCTAAGTTCATTGGGCAGATGTTATTTGGTTTAAAGGAAACACGCCGCGTAATGCATTCACATCGTGGATAGCAAATCTTGGAAGGCTACCCACACGTGATCAGATTCGGTCTTGGGGTTTAAATGTACCGCTTTCGTGTGTTCTTTGTAATGATTATGATGATTCCATAGATCACCTTTTCCTCCATTGTAGGTTCACAGTCGAGATATGGTGTTCGGCTATAACGCGGCTGCGCCTAGAAGGTAGCAGTTTTCACTCTTGGTCGAGCCTAATCACATGGGCCTCGCATAGCACTCAGACTGCTCCAACGACCTTAAGAAAGCTAGTTTTCCAAGCGGTGTTGTTTCACACATGAAAACATCAAAATAATGTCATTCATAACAATTTCGTCATCCCTTCTTCCATTATTTTCCGACTGATTGATAGGGAAGTTTGGAATTCGATCACGGGGAGAAGACATAGAAAATATTTTGTAGATCTAATGAAGAATTGGCTCTATTAGCAAGCATTTACAAACTAATTGCTCTTAATTACTCGTTTGGTTGGTTTTTCTTTTTTGGGGCTGAGGGAGTTGTACATGGTTTAAACGCTATTTATTTCTAATGATATTTACAAATTACCAAAAAAGTTTCAAATAATAGCAACTAATCATATTAATTATGGAAGGTTATGAGAGTGAGAGCCGACACGAATCCAATCATACATATATTCTTGTTATTGCCTTGTTCGATTGATTTCATAATTTTTTCTTCGACTCCACTTCTCTCCGCTCTCGCCACCGCTGGAATCCAAATTTTGACTTTGGTTCTGCGAATTGAGATTCGATATTGAGATAGATGCACGAGGAATGACAATCGATGAAGCTTCCCGAATGTACTCTTCATAAATAAATAAAAAGCATTATTTTTATTTGTATTTTGTAAAAGATTCTTTGTTATCAATAAAATTAAATTTGGGCTTTTTACCAATAATACCATATTTGACAAAAAAATTACACAAAATACCATAACCTAATTCCTTTATACCATTTACCATAATGGTTGTACTAGTAGTGTGGGTGAAATGACAAATATGACCTTGTGTGTTGGACGAAAATTTTGGATGGGATTCTCGTAGGGTGTACGTGCATTAATTGCACCTTAATGATGATATGATGTTTTTATTTATGGAAAACATTAATTCTTGATTTAATTTTGTTAAAGGAGCAATTAAATGGTGTTTGTTATTGAAAAGTTCCACCAGCCAGGAGAAATAAAAGAAGGTAAGCTACATTAACTGCATACTTTTTTTTACACTATCTTGGTGATGTTTTGTTAACTTAAATTGCAAAAAATCGGATGGACCAGTTATGTAAAAGAGTTATGGAAAATTTTGTTAAGGAAATGTGTGCTTGAACTAATCGAAGACAAGTAAAGAACAATTTTGGTTTTCGTTTTAGCCAATATGGTAGATTGATTTTTCGTAGCTAATGAAGAAGTTTTAGTAGACAAGCTAACCTCATTTATGCACATGATGGACGGATTTTTTTGTCTAACATGTTATGTTTATGTCCACAAAAAGACGTAATGTCCAACTATATAATTTATGGATGATTTTTAGTTAGAGTTTGATGGACAACTTTATTCGTCTAACATATTACGTTTATGTCCACAAAAGAAAAATGTGAACCTATATAAGTTATGTACGACTTTTTAGTTAGCGTTTGATGGACGGCTTTATTCCTCTAGCATGTTACGACATGTTATGTTTATGTCCACACAAAGACGTAATGTCAATCTATATAAGTTTCATATCAAAACTGACCTTATTTATTCGTTTGTTCAAGTAGTGGACGAGTTTCCATTTGTTTTTTGAGTAAACTTGTTTCGCTTGTGTAGGATATCATAAAAGAAATGGACCATAATGTATTGATAATAGCTGGTGAGTGGGAATGCTTAGAATGTGGGACGTGACACTTCTGAGTTTCTAAGGATATGTACGCAAAATATGTTAACCTAAGAAAAAAAGAAGGATATTCAGATTCCATGCGAAAGATAGTGGAAGCATATGTCGGGAAGATACGTGGACAAGACATTAATTTGAGCTACTAGCATAAAAGCTCAGATGTTGTTTTTACACAGACGAGGATGCCTCCTGTTTTGGTCGATAGCAATGATAGTTTATCAAGATTAAAGGACGAAATGTGTGTTAGCTAGTGGTGGTATGAATATGTACATGTTTATTAAGGAGACGAATGATGTGGTCCTGTGGACAAAACCGGAAAAGAACTTGTTATTTTTTGTCCACCAGATTTGAACACTGATAAAGCTGATGAATTGATCAGAAGATCCGTTCAATTGGCTAGAATCATCTCTTTTTCTTGGTTGGACCAACCGGCACCAGCCATTTCCGTCTTCCTTAATTGGGAGAGTCAGAATCAGTCTCTCTTTGTTTGGGGGGAGCAGAAAATGAAGGAACCTTTGCTTTGAAAATGATTGTTCATGGAACTACTAGACTTTTTCAAGTTTGAATTTGTTCATTTGGAATCTGGGTTCTTCTACTTCATTTTGATTGACTTATTATTTCTTTATTTGATTTCTTTTTTTATTTTATTCCCTTCCATCATTCTTAAGTCCCATAGGTTTGATCCTGACAGAAGTACCGAAACAACCACAATATGCACCACTTCCAATTGAAAAACGGATTGGATCAACATACGAAGATGAAACATTCCTGAATATTGTGGACCAACTAGAAATGAGACACATACAAGGTGCTACATTAGAGGGTGTGCATGGTGGTCTGATTGGAGGTCAAACTGCAATAGGTGGACATAATTTGTGTGAATGTGGACAGCAAACGTCTGTGTGTGGACATACACGTGACATGTTAGACAAAGAAATTCTTAAGAATCGTAAGCGTACCAGAAAAGAACATGTTTCCGTAATCGAGGAAATTGAAATAGGGGTAGAAGATAATGATGATGATTTATGTGAAAGTGGCGAGGAGCCACTTGAATATGATTTCGACTTGATGAAGGAATTAATAGATATTGAATATCCAACACAATGGGATCTATATGCGAATATATATGTGGATGTGAATAAGAGAGTAGATGGTGAGTGTACAATCAAGTAAATATGACCTGGTGTTGGCAGGTTTGTAATGTATGTTTTGTTTTGTAATTGTGGGTACTGTATCTGAAAGTGGACATGATATTTACATAGGTGGACATAATTCTTGCCGAGCAACCCATCAGGATTCCAGTTAGTTCGAAGGTAGTTGATAACAAGTTATGGTGTTTTTATGGGTTCACGAGGCTGACGTCATGATATATTTTGTTCAGACACACTTGAACGTGATGTGCCGTCAGACAGCAGCGAACAACATGTTTCTAGCATTGGCGGACAAGATCGAAATCAAGATACATATATGAATGTGGCAAGTGATGGACATGATGTAAATCAAGGTACATGTGCCAAATTCATATGAGTGGACATATGAATTGTTCTGTGTGTGGACATACACGTGACATGTTCTGACCGGATTGGTGTTGCAAAGCAAAATGCCTTCAATAATAACAAGAAGAACAAGACGAATTCTTCGCCATGGTGGCATTCTTTTCTCGACATGCACACTCTTGTCCCATTTTAACCACTCAACAATGTCTTTTATTATAATATTCTTCTTCTTCTTATCTATAAGCTTGTTCCAATACGGTTGTTTTGAGTCTTCCGAATTTTGAAATCTATCTAGTACCATCTTCTCTGGATAAGGACTACAAGGAAGCCCAGTTGCAATACCGAACTTACAAAGTGATAGACAAAACGGATGTCCACAAATACAAACAATAACTCGTATTTTCTACTGGTTGTAAGTGATAGACAAAGCATTTGATGGACCAGTTTACTGGATAATGAATCCATCCGCAACAGAATGTTTAGTAGTGGACCAAATACTGAATCTTTGAGATACTTTAATGATGTCGTTCCTTCAAGAGCATCCACGAGGTCAAGCAAAAACTCGAGCTTCGAGTATGAGTTAATCCTGCCGTCTGGAGGATAACGGTCAAGCGCATAAAGCCTACTAGGAAAGCGTGAGGGAACTACCAAAATCTCTTGCTAGTTGTGGACAGAGTCTGGTGGTGTGGACAAGGTTTTCCGCAAGTTGTGGACCATATCAGAAGATCTGGTGCTTGGTCCATCCAACTTACCGCTTTCGTTGTGAATGAAATTTTGGATATGGTCTGAATGTTCTCGTGGACAAAACTTTTTGATTCTGGTGGAAAATATTTGGATTCGTCCCTGTCATTCCTATAGACGAACCTATGTGAGCTTGTTTGTGGTGGACAGAAATTTGGATCTGGTTCGGTTGTTTTTGTGGACGAAGCTTTATGCGTTTGGTGGACAATATTTGGGTCTGTCTGTGTCACTCCTATAGAAAAATCTATGCGAGCTTGTTTGTGGTGGACAGGATTTGGAGCTTGTCTGGCTGCTTTGTGGACGAAGCTTTGTGGGTTTGGTGGACAATATTTGTATCATTTTTTGTTGCTCCTATGGACGAATCTATGTTAGCTTGTTCGTGGTGGACATAATTTGGATCTGGTGCTTCTGTATACGGCTTGATGTGAGACTGGTGGACAGTCTTGTTGGTGCGTTCCTCGATTTGGTCCATCAATGTTGATGTTGTATCCTTCTAGTGTAGAACCTTGACTCCGACTTCCGGTGGTTGCCCGTCGACTCCAGTAAGCCGATGGTATTTTTTTGCGTATTTGGTTGTCGAGTCTTCTCGTTCTGTCTGCCTCAGATTTTTTACACCAGAACCTTTATCACTCGGTTGAGTACTCGGCACAACCGCCGATTTTTTTACTCTCGCCGGATTTTGATTCTTCCCATAACCACTATCGGGCTTCTGTAGGGGTTTTTGTTTTGTATTTTTTGTTGATTTCGTCGGTGGTTTTGAAGATTTTTTCGTCGACAGTTTATCTTTGAGTCTCGGTGAAATGAGTTTTGAAGATTGAGAAGACATGTTATGGCTTTTCTGCTGGAATGTCGTTGGATTTTTTTTTTTAAAATAGCAAGAAGTTTTACAGAAATAGAGAGAAAGTTTTATCAGTTCATTGGAAAATTGAAAGTCTTCTATCGTGTGTCAATTGAAAAAAGTAAAACTTTTTATCAAATTGTTTTTAAATATTAAAACTTACTTTTTAAAAACTAATTTTCGTTGATTTTCTCCAAGGAAAAGATAGTATTTAGAATTGACTTGATATATATGGCATTCTAAATAAGTTTTGTACTTTAAGATATTTTGGCTAAAGCCAACAAATTTTATGTTACCTATTATAATTTTCCCTTTAAATTTTGCATTACTGTACAAAATCTATTATAAACACTAAAAAATTCAATATGATCTTTAAAGTGTTCTAACATATATGTATATCAGTAATCAATTAACGAATATTTCAAACACCTACTAATATACATAAGATAAATTATCACAAAATAAATATTTATATGTCTATTTGCATATTAAAAACAACCGATAAATTATTAAAACATCAAAAATATAAAAAATTTAAATAGAAAATTTTTAAATTTTAGGGATTATTACAAGATGATCCTAAATACTTTAAAACGATATTTCAAAAGCGTTAAACATTAAATATTTCTAAACTGACCATTATCGCATAGATTTTCAAAAAGCTAATGTGGTATTAGGATAAAGAAACATTGTAAAATTTTTAAAATATGTATGCAATTTCAAAAATATGAGAGTATTAAAGGAAAATTTAGTGTCACCATTCACCCACCATAGCTTATTCCCCGCCTGATGATAAGTATATTAAAGGCAAACTATTTACAAACTTCTTATATGTATGAATTAAGTAGAAATATGAGAGTTATACATGCACCTTCACTTCACATTGTCTTTTCAAGTGGGCATTTTTTTGCACTACATTGGTTGCTACTGTGCCATCAAAACTCTTTTATATTGATCATTCGTCTTACTTATTTATTTTAGATATGTTTCTACCTCCTTCACAACCTGTTTTTTTTTTTAATGTTACACAAGACATCAAATTGATAAGTTTGATGATCATAAAATTAATATTCACAAATTAACACTATAATATCAAAGTTATTTAAAATTTGTATAAAAGTTAACATCATCGTCTAATCTTTTACTAAAGGTTCTAACACAAAAGATAACACAACGGATCGGATTTGGGGAGTATGATTATTGGGCCTGATGGTTATATTTTTAGGCCTTTTAGACTATATATATATATATATATATATATATATATATATATATATTGTGTCTCGTTTGCGTTTAATGATTTGAAAAAAAGAACTTTGATCGACAGGAGCGAGCAAGAGAGAAATTGGTGCGGTTTCTAGGGATTCTTCGGTTCGTGGATTTGATATAGTTAAATAAAGGAGTGCACGTGTATAGCGGATATTGGTAACGAGGAAGAGAGAAGGAATGTCCACGTGTCAATGGATTATTGGAAGATTCTCAATGATGATTTTCGCAAAAGATTGTTAAAAGGAGAAGAGGCCATTGATATTGTTTTATCCCTTTTTGTCGCTAGAACATTTGTTTCTCTCTCTCTCTGGTTTTGTAATTGTTTGAGAATATATTCTTCTTTGTGATTCTATGCTAAGTGAGTATCAGAATCTTTGTCTGAAAAACATTGGTTCTGTTTTGGTTTAATCAGAGTATTTTATCGTTATCAAAGGTATCAGATCTCTACTTTCCTCGGACAACAATGGTGGAAACAAGATCTCAGGCACAAGGAAAAGAAGAGATGGGTCGGGAAGAGGAAGGTCCGAGCTAACTTCGTTTCCAGAGCTTAGAGAAGACGATCTCTGACTTGAACATGAAAATGGATGCGAACATAGCTGATATCTTTGAAGCCATCAAGCTTGTCACGGTGAACTCCTCTGTGGGTAACGATCATAACAATCACCGAGGTCTCGAAAGATCTCATGTGTTCTCTGAAGGTCAAAGCTCCAGACATCAGAGGAATGACACAAACCAACATTACTCTGGAATCACTCGGATGGGTAACTGGACTTCTCCAGATTCAGCTGTGACAAGATTAAGGAACGAATCTTCAAGGTTGAGTAGTTTTACCTCATTGGTCAAACTCCAGAACATCTTAAAATCGGTATGGCGGCTATGCATTTTGATGATTTGGCAGCAGCTTGGCACCAAACTCTTGTCGAATCTGAGGTAAGCCATGAGGGTTTACAGGAATGGGAGTCATATAAGGTTCTGTTGAAATAAAGATTCGAAGAAATTTTAGACGACCCTATTGCAGAACTCAAACAACTGCAAGAGGTTGATGGTATCATGGATTACCATGCTAAATTTGAGCAGATACGCATACGCTGCCACCATTCAGAACCAATCATGATCATCAAATACCACTGTTGGAAGGATCCAATCCTGTGAATCAGAGACCGTATAGGTATGCCATTCACCAGAAGAATGAAATTGACAAAATCATTCAGGAATTGTTAAAGGCTGGAACAATTCAGGATAGTGATAGTGCCTATGCTTCACCAGTTGTGTTAGTAAAGAAGAAAGACGGGTGCTGGAGGTTATGTGCATAATACAAAGGGCTCAACACCATGACAACCAAGGGCAGGTTTCCCATTCCCTTGATTGAAGATTTGATGGATGAGTTAGGAGGCTCTGCAGTTTATACTAAGATTGATTTACGGGCAGGGTACCATCAAGTGAGAATGGATCCAAAAGATGTTCATAAGACAACTTTTAAAACACATGGAGGACATTATGAATACTTAGTCATGCACTTTGGTTTGACCAATGCTCCAGCCACCTTTCAAAGCTTAATGAACTCAGTTTTCTGCCCTGTTCTGCGCAAGTATGTATTGATCTTCTTTGATGATATTTTAGTATACAGTGCTGACATGGTATTACATCTCAAGCACTTTCGTGTTGTATTTGAATTGATGAGAGAAAATAGATTGTTTTCTAAGTTAAGTAAGTGTTCCTTTGCATCCACTAAGGTTGAGTATCTGGGCCATTACATTGAGGGTAATGGAATCTCTACAGACCCAATTAAGGTGCAGGCTGTTAAACATTGGCCAGTCCCTAAGTCCTTAAAGAAACTTAGAGGGTTCTTAGGATTGACAGGCTATTACAGAAGGTTTGTAAAGAATTTTGGGGTGATTTCTAAACCATTGACTGTATTAACCAAGAAGGATTCTTTTAGCTGGAACAATGAGGCCCAAACAGCCTTTAAAGAATTGAAGAGAACCTTGTGTGAGGCTCCAGTATTGGCACTACCACAGTTTGACAAACCTTTCATTGTGGAAACTGATGCATGTGGCCAAGGAATAGGGGCAGTAATGATGCAAGAGGGTCATCCACTTGCCTAAATAAGCCGCCACCTGAAGGGAAGTCAATTAGCATTGTCTATATATAAAAATGAGCTATTAGCTGTGGTTTTTTCAGTGCAGAAGTTGATGCACTACCTCTTGACAGCTCATTTCATAATAAGAACATATCAGAGGAGCCTCAAATATTTGCTTGAACAGAGGCTTAATACACCTATTCAGCAACAATGGCTGCCAAGGCTTTTAGAATTTGACTATGAGATAGAATATAAGAAGGGAAAGGAGAATATTGTTGCTGATGATTTATCTAGAATGGAAGGAGATGAGATTCTGCATATGTCAATGACAGTATTGGAGTGTGATCTGCTGAAAAAAATACAGACTGGTTACGAGGAAGACATGATAATTCAGAATTTGATTGCAGATCTTAAGACAGACCATAAAGCACATAAACACTATTCTTGGAAGTAGGACATATTAAGGAGAAAGGGCAAGATAGTGGTACCAAATTTTGCGAAAATTAAGGACACAATCTTGGATTGGATGCATAATTCAAGTGCTGGTGGTCATAGTGGACGAGATGCAACACATCAAAGGGTGAAAGGCATATTTTATTGGAAGGGAATGGCAAAGGAAATTCAGGCCTACATAAGAAGTTGCAGAGTGTGCCAACAATGCAAGTATGATAATGCATCATCACCTGGACTAATCCAACATTTACTTATTCCAGAGACAATATGGACAAACGTTTCAATGGACTTCATTGAAGGATTGCATATGTCATTTAGGAAGACAATGATCTATGTGGTGGTGGATAGGCTATCTAAGGCAGCACACTTTGTGGCTCTACAACATCCATACACGGCTGTGACAGTGGCTCAAGCTTTCTTGGATAACATCTTTAAATTACATGGCCTTCCTCAAACCATTGTAAGTGACCGAGACACTGTGTTTCTTAGTGAATTTTGGCAGGAGCTGTTCTCTCTGCAGGGAGTCACTCTGAACATGTCTACAGCTTACCATCCTCAGAGTGATAGTCAGACTGAGGTGGTAAATCGATTCTTGGAGACATATCTACGTTGTATGTGAAATGAAAGGCCACATCTTTGGAGTAAGTGGCTGCCTTTAGCAGAGTATTGGTACAACATCACTTTCCAGAGTGCAATTCAACTCACACCTTATGAAGCAATGTACGACAAGCCTCCCCCTCAATACTTGCCTTACTTTCCTGGTGAATCAAAGGTAGCAGCAGTGGCTAAGACATTACAGGACAAGGATAATATAATTTTATTTCTTAAATTTCACTTACTCAAAGCTCAGCATCGGATGCAACAACAGGCTGCTAAGCATAGAACCGAGAGAGACTTTGAAATTGGGGACTTTGTTAAATTGCAACCTTATCGGCAGCAGTTTGTGGTTCAAAGACCAAATCAGAAACTTT
Organism: Iberis pinnata; assembly: GCA_900406425.1. Lineage (NCBI taxonomy): Eukaryota > Viridiplantae > Streptophyta > Magnoliopsida > Brassicales > Brassicaceae > Iberis > Iberis pinnata. The sequence goes on from OVBE01000922.1 coordinate 24,192, forward strand.
TTCCTAAGTATTATGGACCATACAAGATCTTGGATAAGTGTGGAAAGGTGGAATACAAATTACAACTTCCAACTACATCACAAATCCATCATGTTTTCCATGTTTCACAGTTGAAGAGAATGGTTGGTAATCACTTTGAAGCTATGGAATTGCCCTCTGTTTTATCTGATAGATTGACCAAGGAACCAGAGGCTATTCTTGCGAGGAAAATGGTCAAGAGGCAAGGCAAGGCAGTGACTATGGTGCTGGTCAAGTGGGTTATTTGTGCAGAAGAAACTGCTACTTGGGAGTTTCTGTTTGACTTGCAGAAGAAGTATCCTCAATTTGAACCTTGAGGACAAGGTTCTTTGGGGAGGGGAGATCTGATATAGTTAAATAAAGGAGCGCACGTGTATAGCGGATATTGGTAACGAGGAAGAGTGAAGGAATGTCCACGTGTCAATGGATTATTCTCAATGATAATTTTCGCAGAAGATCGTTAAAAGGAGGATAGGCCATTGATATTGTTTTATCCCTTTTTGTCGCTAGAAAATTTTTTTCTTTCTATCTCTCTCTGGTTTTGTAATTGGTGTCGAGCTCATTCCTGTTTGAGAATATGTTCTTCTTTGTGATTCTCTACTAGGTAAGTATCGGAATCTTTATAAAAAAAACATTGGTTCTGTTTTGGTTTAATCAGAGTATTTTATCGTTATCAGGATTAATTTTCTCTCAATTCTAAAAATAACAGAGGGATTATATATTATGGTTGCACCTTAAGAATCGACATCATTATTCATTCTCTACTGAGTACCGACGACGATCTTGCCGCTTTCCTTGAATCAGAGTTGGAAAGTGACTCAGAGGATGAAGAAGAGATTGAATCTGCAGAAGCATCCTCAAGTTCAAGTGAAGGAGCATGCAAGCACCTAGGTTTTTATGGGAAATTGTGTTTCGTTTGTGGCCAACAAGTAGAGGGAATTGGTGTTTCATTCGGAAATGTATGCCAATCTATTTTGATTCCTTACAAATTCTAGAAAGCTTCTCTTAATTATTATTGAGTTTTGGGGAATTCAGGGTATAAGGCTTCATGAAGATGAAATCTCTCGGTTGCGTAATTCAGACATGAGATTTTTGCAACGCCAGCGGAAATTGTGTTTAGTTTTTGATTTACTTGAAATGCCTTTCTCTTCAAAGTAGTTGTCTTGTATTTTTTTATGCTTATTAGATGTTTGTATATGTTCAGTAAGGAACTTTTTTGTTGATATCAGATGGGAATCTCTTTACGCTAGAATATATGAAAATGATGACAAAACTAAGGCCGTTTGTTCACTCATTTATGAAAGAATCAAGTGAGATGTTTCAAATGTATATATACACTATGAGAGATAATCTAAATATATACGACTGAGAAGTCATTTAAGAGAATGTCCGTAAATTAACTTTTTATTACTATAATTGCCATTCATAATTATCTTTTAACTTTTACTAATATTTATTGTTTTACAATTTTTTGATTAGTCTACACGTAAGTAAAATGATTTTGCAGATTACTTATTTAAAATGATTTGAATACTTGTCTATATTATAACAAATATCGTACTTATCTATGCCATTGCTCATATTGTTATCCGAAGAAGAGAAAGAAAAAAAGTTGATTAGAGGTGAAACTGGAAACAAAAACATTAGGATACTTAGACACAAATGAAAAAATGTTGATTCTTATTTAAAAATTATTTGAATAATTATCGATATTATAACAAATAGTGTAAAACACATTATAAAGAACATAAATATCCTTAACAAAATTTTTTTCAACAACTGACATAACAAACATTATCAATATCTTGAAACAAACAAATCAGAACTTGCTAAACAAAATATACTGCAGAAGATTTAGATAACTTATATTTTGTAATTTCTACTCTAAACCTCATTCCTTATAAATACTGGTCTTACGTTGCTGATTCATATCACCATCTAAACATCTTTTCCCTGACCAAAAAAGAATTACTAATCAATGGCGAATCAATCAACAATCACCGCTTTGAAAAATTTCAAGCCATTCAAAACAACATGGCGCGTGGAAGTCAAAATCCTGCATTTGTGGAAGCAATATTCTCAGAAAAATGGAGAAACCATTGAGTTAATATTAGTTGATGAAGAGGTAAAGAGAACCATTATTTTCATATCTCAAAAAATACCTAATTTTCATTTTTAAATTATTTGGTAATTAACATGAATATCAGTCTAACTGTAGGGTGAAAAGATACATGCTTCTGTTAAAAAAGAACATGTCCATCGTTATGAAAGACATTTGATAAAAGGAGAATGGAGATCAATCGAGAACTTTACAATTTCTCATGCAATAGGCCCATTCCGAACTACCAATAACATTTACAAACTAGGCTTCTTATCCTCTACTTTGGTTTTAAAATGTACAACCAAATCTGATAGTAGTTTTCTGTCATTGGTGAACCTCCAATCAGTTTTAAGTGGTAAACTTAATGAGAACTTCCTAATCGGTGAGCTTATATAATATCTGAAAAATTACAATTGTCTAAAAATTTTATGCCATGTCGATATTATATCACAAGATTTTCTTTTCTTTGCAAGATGTTGTCGGACAAGTCATAAACCTTGGGAAAATAGAATCTCTAACGGCAAACAACAAACCAACAAAAAAAACTTGAGTTGGAGCTAAGAGATGAAAAGTATGCATTATTTATAAATATTAATTATTATTTTAATTCTAACGTAATTTTTTCTATAAAAATATAGTGATGATCGACTTGGTTGTACTTTGTGGGGAAAATATGCTCAGACAGTATATTCAGCGTGTGAAAATGCTACTGATAAAACTATAATATGTCTTATTAGGTTTGCAAAGATCAAATAATGGCATGGTAGTTACTTTTAAAATTATGCATCTACTAAATTCACACATCTTAATCTTATAAGATTATAACATTTCTATATTTTGTAGATGTTAAGAGCATTTCAAATGCATTTGATGCTTCGGAGGTTACTATCAACCCTCAAGATCCTCAGATCCTTGAATTCAGAAAATCGTATGAACATATGTCTATAATCTAAGTCTGTTTGCATCACAGTGACCAAAACTTTATATAACTATATATTGCTTATAATCTAAATATTATGGTACTTTTAATAATATGGCATATTACAAGAATATAATTATTATCTTATAACTAATATTGCTTATAACGGTACTTTTATTAATATGGCATATAACTTTTATTTACTGTACATTACAGATTACTAATAATATTTCTTATAATCTAAATATTACGGTGACCACATTTATAAATTAGTTGTAAGCTAACACCATAATTTCGTTTATACTGAATTTTTAACAAATTTTAGTTTAGAATTGTCAGATAATTTAATAAAATAATAGAAAATGTAATAATATCAAATATTTTAATGTTTTTCGCTTTTTATATTAATGTATATAGATTGTCGAGTGATGGATTGGCTTTGACTGTGCTTGATAACAAAAATGATGTGATAGTTGTTAGACATCCTACTGTAGATTGGAATCAATATCCAGTCAAAACAATCACTGAATTACTGGAAACAAATGAGCTAAATAATTTTTAAAAAATTTATCATGAATAAAATTTATAACTTTATTTTTCATAATTTTAATAGAGTGCTATTTTTTAATTATTTGGTTGTATAAAAGGTTGGTAAAGCGATCGTCATTTCCACAATCTATGCAACCGACACAGATTGGTCACGGTACTATTTCAGTTGTAGAAAGTGCAATAAATGAGTTACTAAATCTACCTCAGATGATGTTAAAGAGACATCAAAACCTAATTTTTGGTGCGAAATTTGCAAGACTATTGTGACTAATGTTGAAGCAAGGTAGTATATGGTTTTCTTATATTTACAAAAATCATATTTTATTTATACCAAGATAACTTACTTATTATATAGGTACAAGCTCCACATTAAGGTGAAAGACGAATCAAATGAAACAAAGTTTCTTTTGTTTGATAAAATGGCAGCAAATCTAATAAATGAATCTGCATCTAAGCTGCTAAATGGTTCATTTGAAGAGGTTAATCTAGCTAAAAAATTTCATAACTCAAAATTATTGCAAGCTTACTATGTTTATTAAATAATTTCAAATGTTACTGATAACAACAGATTGAACATCCGACAATCGTGTCCGACGCTATTATGAACATCATTGGAAAAACGATGAAAATGGTTGTTAACATTGAAAAGAAAATCTTTCGTATGGTCATGATACATTTAAAGTTGCAAAGATTATGGATACTATTGAACTCATTGAAGATCAAACTGATGGATCTGATATTGCTATCAATCTTTCGGAATTCGTTAGTGTTGATAATGTAATTATTTTTTCAAATTTATAAATCATTGAACTAATCTGTGTTATCAAATTTTTCAAAGATAGGTAATAATCTAAATGTATGCTTCTTTTTAGGGTATTATTATATTAATGGATAGCGAAACCACAAATTCAAATGGCTCTTTGCCAAGTTTAACAACTCCAACATCGAAGAGAAAGGAAGAGGAAATCGAATCAGCTGATGATCAAGGTTCAGTAACTAAGAAACTTTGCTTAAAAGCAATCAAGATGGAAAACATGAAGGATGAGAAGGTTAAAGAAGAAAGCCAAAGATCTAAGAAATTGGCTACATGGAGAAGAATAAGTGATGTTTAATCACACAATTCTTATGGATTTGGTTTTTTGTTTGTTTATAACTATGATTTTTCGTTTTTTATCCTTGCTCTATTTCACTTGAACTTTCAATTAATTTGGTTTTATTATGTTTTCGACAATAAGAAATTAAAACTCACATTTGGAGTGTTAATCCCAATTGATATTGTTTATCTTATTTAGAGAAATAACATGAACAAATTACCTAAGTAATTTATTTTAAATACCTGTAGACTAGGACAAAACGCAAGAAGACTTGTGAGCTCTCAATAAATTCGTTTACCACTCCACATGTTAGTTTTATAGTACCTAAACCATGTAGATAAACTCATTACTACATCTAGCAATTTTCAATTTTGGCACTAATTGAGATTATAGAAGTATGTTTCTTTAGGTTTAGTATATTACAAAGTTCCATGTCCAAAGTAGTTCTGAGATGTTCGACAAACATAACGAAACATTAGCCAGTAGTCTTCTTTTCTAAAAATAATATATAAGCCTTCAATAGTATTCATAGAAAGAGTCAACATCTTTTAAAGACCAAAACAAAATTACACGTCAGATTCGCATAAATCTAAGCACAAGTTTAGTCTACACGTAAGTAAAACGATTTGGCAGATTACTTATTTAAAATCATTTGAATACTTATCTATATTATAACAAATATTTTACTTCTAATATTTGAATTCAAATTATATTATAACAAATATTGTATTTATCTATATTCAAATTATATGAATACTTATTTATATTATAACAAATATTTTACAACATATGCCATTGCTCATATTGTTATCTGAAGAAGAGAAAGAAAAAAATTTCATTAGAGGTGAAACTGGAAACAAAAACATTAGGATACTTAGACACGAACGAATAAATGTTGATTCTTATTTAAAAATCATTTGAATAATTATCTATATTATAAAAAATAGTGAACAAACATTATAACGAACAGAAATATCCTTAACAAATTTCAACAACTGACATAACAAACATTATCAATATCTTGAAGCAAACAAATCATAACTTGCTAAACGAAATATACTGCAGAAGATTTAGATAACTTATATTTTGTAATTTCTACTCTAAACCTCATTCCCTATAAATACTTGTCTTACGTTGCTGATTCATATCACCATCTAAACATCTTTTCTCTAACCAAAAAAGTATTACTAATTAATGGCGAATCAATCAACAATCACCGCTTTGAAAAATGTCAAGCCATTCAAAACAACATGGCGTATTCAGGTGAACATTCTTCATACATGGAAGCAGTAATCGGTTAGATTTGGAGAGACTTTTGAAATGATTTTAGTTGACTTAACTGTAACTTTACATTGTTTATCAAATTTAAATCAAACGACATCTATAATATATATGACTAACAATATAGTTAATATTGTTGGTCAAATCTTATATAGACGAAAGAATAATAAAGTCTAATTATTCATATTGTTCATATAGGGTACCAAGATCCATGCATCAGTGAAAAGAGAACTTGTGCCACATTGTTAAAATCAATTAACTAAGGGTGAATGGAGATTAATTGAAAATTTTGATCTCTCTCATTCAACTGGTCAATTTAAGACAACAAACCATCCTTATAAGATGATGTTCATGATTTCAACACTGTAACAAATTCTAATATGGTTGGGAAAGGAAAAATGTACCTGTCATTGGTTAAGTTTTCAGATGTATTATCTGGTAGCTTGAATCCTACTATGTTAATCGCTATGTTTATTTTTCTTTAGTAAATTTATATTAAAAAAATCTTCAAATAGATCTATACTAATTGGATTCGAGTTTTTTTCCAGATGTTCTTGGTCAAATTGTTAACTTGGGAGCATTGGAAATTGTTGAGGTTAACAACAAACCTAATCAGAAGCTTGACTTTGAGCTAAGAAATGAAAAGTGTGCTCATTCATCTTTTATATATAAAACATTATAAACAATATATATAAAAGGTTTTAATAATTTTTAATATTTCGTTTGATAGTGATGAGAGACTTGGGTGTACGTTATGGAGATCATATGCTGAAGAGATGATGCAAGCTTGTGAAGGAAAAAGTGATAAAGAAATCGTTTGTCTCCTACGTTTTGTATCCGGATATAAAATTTAACAGTAACCTATGGTACATTTATATCATTAAAAAATCTCAAATATTTAGATCCGTCCCAACACTAATCTGTGGTACATTTATATCATTTTATCTTATATAAAATTTTGTTGATGTTTTTAATTGTGTGCTATTATGATATCTTTACGTAATTAATTAATGGAACTCTTAAAAGATTATGCTTATGTCTTTTGAAATGAAAATTCTGCTAGGCATAAAATTACTATCAATGCAACATCCAAGCTTATACATAGTAATTATGAATTTATTATTCATATTCAAAAATACAATTAAATAGATTAATATAATATATTTTATATTTGTCATATTTATTAAATAATATTGTTAATTATATTAAACTATCTATCAAACTACTATATACATATTTAAATTTTAGTAACATAATATATCATCATATCAAAAAAATATAATTAATTATTATATAACAAAATACATATATTTTATTAGTATCATCATATCAAAAAATATAATTAATTATTATATAAAAAAATACATAAATTATATTAAAAATTTAACAATACTTTTTCTTTTAAATATAAAAGGTAATCAAATAAATAAAGTTTTTTGATTACAAATCTAGTATGCACTACAAATGGCCAAGCTCTTCGACCCAAAAGGAGATTACTTTGGCCACCGAATCATTTCTCGGGATGATGGCACGGCGAAACATCAAAAGAGTCTAAGATGTGGTGTTGGGGGAAGAACGCTCTGTTTTGATTCTTGATGACTCAGAGAATGTAAGTATGTTTGTCAATCTTTTAATCAAATTATGAGATTATAATCGCTGGCTGATACTTGGTTTGATGTACACACAGGCTTGGCCAAGTCATAAGGAAAATTTAATAGTGATAGAGAGGTATCACTTTTTTGCATCAAGCTGCAAACAGTTTGATGACAGATTCAAGTCTCTGTCGCAGTTGCAACAGTTCTTAAAGTCCTAAAACAAACTCATGGTCTTTTCTTTGAGGGAGGAGAAGAAGAAGAGATTTCAAGGAGAGACGTGAGGTCATTATTGAAGCAAGTGCGGAAAGAAATCTTGAAAGGATGTAAAGTATTATTCAGTCGTGTGTTCCCGATCAAGTCTCGAGCGGAAGGTAGCTGAGGGATTAGGAGCCACATGTGTAAAGAAAGGGGATGAATCAGTCACACATGTGGTGGCTATGGATATTGGAACAGAGAAAGTGAAGTTGAAGAAGAAGAAGCAAGAAGATGCTTGCTACAAGGTGAATAATTGATCACTGTTCTGTTTTCAGGCCAGAGATGCATTGGAAAAGGAATCTGCGTACTGTTGACGTAGATGATGATCTTGCTTGCTATCACCGAGTTTGAGCTTTTAAAAGAGTCTTAAAAGGGCTTCTTCATCGCATGCCGGTTCCGTCCTCCGGTGGTCGGAAGCCTGCCTCCAGTCCCGAAACTGGAACCGGATTTCCCTCAACATACAATTTGTGGCCTACACAATACTGCATAAAATATAAGAGTTTTGGTATACGATTTTAAGAGAGATTGTTAGAGCTTAGTTTTGAAAGAATTTCTTAGTGTCGTGTTGATTTTAGTTTTGCAGAAAACATTAGCTTCACACAAAAAAAGATTATTGAAATAAGTCAAAACAATTGTATTCCAAAACTAAAGTTACACGAAATATTGATTTCAAGAATGAATACATCAGAAAATTGCAAATTACAAACAAACAAAATATGCTAAAAAGATGACTTTGGTTTTACTAACCATTACTTTCTTTAACAGCAAGAGGTTCATACCATTGAGGACCAAAGCCAGCAGCTTCTCTAGCTTCAACGTTAAAAGGTGGTTTTAATGGTCCTCTAAAATGCTCCCTTACTACCGAATGAAACTTCTCGATTGTTTCTTCATCGCTATCGCCATTCGATTCTTCGATGGTTGATTCGGGGTGCTTGGACCGCGCACATAGATACTTGAACCATTTTACTCCAGCTGCACAGTGAGTGATTTCTTCAGGGTATATAACATTCTCTAGTAGATCTGCTGTCTCTTTATCGCCACCATTTCTAAATCGAGATATTGTTGTGGGTATTACATCAAGCCCTCTAGCCTACAAATTGATAATAAAGGAAACATATTTGATTAGGCTTGAGCATTTTAGGTCGGTTTACTGACCTTTCACGTACCCGACTTGTATACACGGGTAAGGATTGTGAACATGTAATGATAATAACCCGTTTGGATCAAGAATTATTTTAAAAACTAGATAAGGGTAAGATAAAGATAATTATCCGAGTATTCGAATTACCCGATTTGATTGTTAATTTTTTTTAAAAAATTTAATAATACTATAGTATTTTTCAAATAAATATTATTTTTGTTTATTTAACAAAATACAAAATCTATACTAGATGTTAAAAGCTTAAGTAATTTGTATTTATGTCATATTACTATTTTTATAATTGATTATTATAATAGATAATTTAAGTAATGTAAATTTTAAATTTTGTTCGTATTAGCCAATTACTTAAGACATATTACGAGTTCGAGTATTTACTGGTATTGATTTTTACTAACCGAACCGATCTTTACTCGATTCTTATCCACTAATATCCGACTGATACTTTCACTAGCCACTACCCAATCTGTTATCCGAAATGAACACACTTACCTTTGATCATAAATGAAAGACTAAAATATCTATTTCTTCAAAGAGAACATATGTCAAAAGAGAGAATTAAATCCTAGATTTCTGCTAGTACGATAATTATGTTACCACATGAGTTCAAACCCAGCATAATAGCAAGTAAAATGATATCTTTACCTCGTGAACGCAATGCTCTATAGCTAAACGAGCCAATAGACTATGAGATGTGGCGGTTGCAGAGTCCCAAAGGCCATCATGAGCAGGTAATGCACCATAACAAGAACCAAGTTCCTCGAGTCGAGCTGCAAGTAAAGTAAAGTGACGGCCTTCATCTTGAGCAACTCTAACAAAATCCGTAAAGAAATCTCTTGGCATCTTCTCTTGCTTACCAAATCGAGCAATTATATCCTACATTCCTCAATCAATCATCAAAAGGAATCACTTTTTAAGAACAAATCACATTCAAAATCAATCTTTAGAATCATCAAACAAAACACAACCCAACCAAAAAAGGAATCACTTTTAAGATCAAATCACATTCAAAATCAATCCCTAAAGTCATCAAACACAACCCAACAAGAAAGGATTCACTTTTATGATCTCTCTCAAATCAAATTCAATATTAATCTTTAGAATTATCAAACACAACACAACCCAACAAAAAAGGATTCACTTTTATGATCAAACCACATTCAAAATCAATCCTTATAATCATCACACAACCCAACAAAAAGGATTCACTTTTAAGATCTAATCACATTCAAAATCAATACTTAGAATCATCAAACACAGCACAACCCAACAAAAAAGGAATCACTTTTACGATCAAATTACATTCAAAATCAATACTAAGAATCATGAAACACAGCACAACCCAAAAAGGAATCACTTTTAAGATCAATTCACATTGAAAATCAATCCTTAAAATCATCAAACACAACACAACCCAACAAAAAAAGGAATCACTTTTAAGATCAAAACACATCCAAATCAATCTTTAGAATCATCAAATCCAAGAAAAGAGATATACCCAAGATAAATCAACTGCCCAACTTTCAATATGAACAAGACTATGAACAATTGCTTGTCTACTCTGTAAGCTTCCAGCTTTTCCCAACTTTGGCATCAAACTTGGAGACACCAATTTAACCTATCAAACTCAATCAAAAGCACATTAAGTTAGACTATATCTAAGCAGAGAATGAGAAGAAGGAGAATGATACATTGGTGAGACGAGCTGGTTTCTCTGGGACAGGGAGATCGATGGTGGGATTGTATGGTTCAGAGATGTCACCTTGGAGCCATTTGATTGCAATTGAATCTCCAAGTCGAGCTTTTTCGAATGGATCTGATGTGTTAAGAACCCTAATCGCTAATTCAATTAGGGTTTCGGTCTCCATTTTCTCTATCTCGGCGGAGTTGATCGCCGCCATTTGATGGTTTTAAATACTAAAATTCAATCTACGCGCGTTGACTTAACCACGTGTAAACCACGCTCTGTTTTCGCGTCTGGGCGAAAGTAGTAACTAGTACTTCCGTATCTTGGGTTATATTAAGGCAAATTATTGGAAACTAAATTTCTATTAATTATAAACGAATATTTGTTAGCTACACAAAGTACGACCTAATGTATTACTAAATATTTCAAAAATCATAATATATCATAAATATCATTAAATAATAATTTTACATAGAGACATGCACAAACTAAAAAAATATATATCACAATTAAAAATTAATAGATTTAGTCATATAAAATCAATATTAAATATTTAAAATCATCAATCTAACTCAAACTTAAAAACTATGCCATAATATATTAATGCCACTCGAATAAAAGTTAAGTAATAAGTTATGCCATAATATATTAATGCCACTATTACTAAACTTTTATTTTGGCTTCTAAAACATATATATAATGCTACTAATAGTGATTTTTTATATGAAATTCCTAAATAAATAAATTTTACTTAAACCCATAAAGATTTAGTCAGCATAAAACTCATTTTACATTTTACATTCTAATTTTCTATATTTTTCTTTTTTGTTATCTAGTTGTTGAGTACAAAATAATCATTTATTCTCAACATAAACATAAAAAATAAATAGATTTAACGTATAGAGTTTTTGGTTGAGATTTATTGTGCATATGAAATAAAATCCAATATTATTTTTTCTCATGGCGTTAACATTTTTAAAATCACATTCTTTATTAAACTAAAAACACATGCATTTGAATATTTTTGTTATTTATTATATTTTAGATAATTTTTCACTTTATTTAGAAAATTATCAACATTTAGTGATCATTATTAATTTAGTTATCAATTTTTTAATATTTATATTCATTAAATGAAAATAGTTTCGGATTGAGTTTACTTTCCATATCGGTTTCATACTTATTTTAGGACTTTAACTTATTTTTTAGTCTTTCGATTAATATATTATGATGAAAATGAAAAATATATTGTTATCTTAATATTTATTTTTTCATGGGAAAAAATGTCAAAATAACCTTCAACTTTCAAATTAAAGCCAAAATAAACCTCAACTATTCATTAAGCCATTATAAACCTCAACTATTTTTAAAAAGTCTTTTAAAACCTGAACTAATATTGACCAAACCAATTTAAATTTTAGCTTAGTCAACAGTTAAATGTTGCTTAACGACGTTAAATCCAGTTTAATTAGAGTTTTATTTTGTTCTATTATTTAAAGCTATGTCATCTGAAAAACACCAACTATAGAACAAATTTTCGTCTTCTCTATCCTTCTTCCTTCGTCAGCAAAAAATTACAGGTTTAACATTTATGCAATTTTCAATGTGAAAAATGTAGCAAACGACTATTACACCTGGTTGGATGGTCTAAGGTGGCACAACCAAAAACTTATGGTGGACTTGGGATAAGAACTGTGAGAGTTTCTTATCCAAACTTCTTTGGCCTATCCTGAGGGAAGAGAATACAATGTGGTCGGACCTTGTGCTTAAGAAATATTTGAAGAATAAAGATCTCCTTCGATATATTGGTAAGCCTGGAGATAGTCCTTTTTGGAAGGGCATTACCAAATACAATTGCTTAAGGAATGTTTTCGGTGGAAAGTGGGACGAGGGGCTCGAGTGTCCTTTTGCTTTGATATCTGGATTAGAAGCAAGAGACTCTGTGACTGGATTAATTAACCTTATCCACCCTGAGGAATCCGATCTTCGAGTTTTAGATGTCTTTTCTCGGGCACCTGGCATCTAGAAGATCTGAATATTGTGATCCCAGCTGATATCCGGCAGGAAATATTTGGCTTTTCTCCTCAGTTAGGCTTACAGGAAGATCTTTTTATATGGTCAGAAAGTTCGTTGGGCATTATTACCTGTCAGACAGTGTACACGCTATATAAGAGGTATATAGTCAGCAAAATATAGTTGTTTGAATAGATGAATTTACAAATTTAAGGATATTAACTAAAACAAAAAGTATTTATCAATTAAATCCAAATGAGGAAAAAAATAAAGTTAAGGGGCGCACCAAAGTAACAAAATTTTGAGAAGTAGGATATAATAATCTCAATCGTTGAAAATCCAAATATTTCCGACGTGTTTTGGGTTTTGTTTGTCCTTCTGGTTTATTTTTGTCATCTTGATTTTGTTCTTTTTATCTACTTTCGATTACATTCCTTAATTTGTGATTCAATTAGTGATCCGTGAATTTTCACATTGTTTCGGATATTAATCATCGATAATAGGTTTCTCCTCTTTTAGATCGTCTCGTAATTTCATTATCTTGTCCTATTGAGCTATTTGAGTCTAGAACTGTAGTTCCCTCAATAATATGATTGTTGTGTGTTTTGCTGATTCTACTGAGTTCGTCATAATATTCGCTTGTAACAATGAGTGAGGCGTTTAGTGGATACTGTGAGCTCTCAACAAATCTTTCAAACAAGTGTTCAATCAGTCAGCTGTTTCACTTGATGGAGGTCCAATTTCATATCTCTATATCTTTTCTAAGATTATAGAATTGTAGACAAGAATTGTTAGATTCGAAACAACCTAACATATTGTCTCCTTCATGCTTTGTAGTTAATAGTTTTCTGGTTAATAGCTTGATGGAGTATACGATAACGTAACGTTGACAAGGAGTATGAACAAATGGACCATCAGAGCCATTATCACTGCTTCATCTTGTACTTCAAACTCACCAAGTAAATCAAAGCCCGAAAATTGGACAGAGCTATGATTATCAGCAATTGGCAACGACAATTCCCTGATTCTTCTGCAAATTTTTGATGCTCCCGGAAGCTCCGATCATTCTCCATGCTTGCTCCAAATAACTGACCGGACACACAAAAGGGTCACCAAGTTTACTTTTTTCAACTTCCTCTTATCTCATCCAACTTATTTTTCAGGTCTAGAGCAAGCGAGAGTCCGGTTTTCGCATCACCACCAATGTCCATACTGTACCAGAAACTAAAAGCAACCAAGATCTTTTGTAAATCTCTTAATGGATCCTCCTTCAGTGGTATTCAAAGTCGGTCAAAAGATGCATTTCTTCAATTGGAATCGGTTCAAAAAGAAGTCCTAACCCATCCATCACCAGAACTTTTTATGAGAGAAAAGAAGATAAGTGAAGAATAGGTGGTATTGGCGGCTGCAAAAGAATCCTTTCTCCGCCAGAAATCCTGGATTCGGTGGCTAAAAGAAGGAGACTCAAACTCCCGATTCTTTCACCAAGCAATCAAGTCAAATCTGTCCAAGAATGCAGTCCTCTACCTAAGAGATCAAGCTGGAAATCGCATATCCAATCCGAGACAAATTAAAGACCTTGCCCTGAACTTCTACAAAAATTTGCTTGGCTCTGAGAACCCACTAGTCACTCCATACTCTACCCAAGACATACAGAGGCTCCACCCTCTTTGTTGCGATCCTACACTGGCTGCCCTTGTAACTAAGATACCCACCTCATATGAGATTAAAAAAGAGGTGTTCTCTCTACCAAAGAACAAAGCACCAGGCCCCGATGGTTTTACTTATGAGTTCTTTACTTCGGCATGGGAAACAGTCGGTAATCAAGTGGTTCTAGTAGTTCGAGATTTCGTTCAAAACGTCACTCCATTGAAACAAGCAAACGCTACCGCAATAGCTTTGATTCCAAAAATCCCTGGAACGGAAGAGCTATCAAATTTCTGACCAATTTCATGTTGCAATACGGTTTACAAGATCATCTGACGAATTATTGCTTCCCGCCTAAAGTTATTACTACCTTTGGCTGTCCAAAGAAACCAAACCAGCTTCGTCCAAGGAAGATTGATTTGCGAGAACATCCTCTTAGCCTCCGAATTGGTAGCAAGATTCAATGATCAGGGTCCCATTAACAAAGGATGTCTTCAAATTGATTTAGTAAAAGCATATGATAATGTTTCTTGGTCATTCATTTTAAATATACTTAATGCTTTTTTCCTTCCTCCTTTGTTTATTAGGTGGATCAAAGCCTGTATCACATTTCCTTTCTTCACTGTGGTTGTAAATGGCGAGTTAGTTGGATTTTTTTCTGGACGTAAGGGGCTCGGGCAAGGTGATCCCATCTCTTCGTCCTTGTTTGTCTTGGCGATGGACATTCTTGCAAAAGAGCTAGACTTAGCAGCAATTACTAGAGTATTCAACTGTCACCCCGCGGCGTTAATCCTCTTATCACTCATTTAAGTTTCACCGATGATCTCCTAATCTTCTTCGGCGGGTCAATAGATTCTCTCACTGGTATACTCTCTGTCTTGGACAGATTTACAGTTGGCTCGGGACTATATCTCAACCTGTCAAAGACAAGTCTCTTTCTCAACGGTGGTGATCGAGAACAGACGCGCCTAATTGCAAATAGATTCAACTTATCTCCTCGTTATCTACCGGTTCGATATCTTGGCCTTCCATTGCTACCTCACAAACTAAGCCCCCAAGACTTCCAACCTCTGCTAGACAAAGTCAAGGCAAAAATCATTTCTTGGCCAGCAACAAAACTCTCCTTCGCCGGACGTCTTCAACTAATAGGATCGTTCTATTTAGCATGGTCAACTATTGGTCTTCTATTTTCTTTTTGCCTAAATCGTGCCTCAAAATAATTAACTCCATGTGTTGTAATTTCTTATGGAAAGGAGTCCCAGTTGCTTATGGTGGGGCAAAGGTTGCATGGGAGGTGGTTTGCACTCCTAAGAATAAAGGTGGTTTAGGACTCAAAAACTTGGAAATCACATCCAAAGTCTTTGGTCTTAAGTAAATTTGGTTGCTCTTTACCCAAAGTGTATCTCTTTGGGTATCATGGATTAAAAGGCATATTATCAAGAATAGATTATTCTGGGAGACCAAATATATAAGAACTGGTTGTTGGATTTGGCACAAAATCATGAAACTAAGATCCTTGGCTAGACCTTTTTTATTTTGTAGGGTGCAATCAAGAAGGGAAGCTTAGTTTTGGCATGATAATTGAACCGGTTTGGGACCGCTAATATATCTAACGGGACCTCGTAGACCTCAAGTTACCGGCATCAGACTTCGTGCCTCAGTCTTGCAAGCTACCAACAACGAGACATGGTCCTTGCCTAGATCTCGTCATCATGTGGTTGCTCTTCTTCGAACAGCTCTTCCACAACTACTACCCATGTCCTTACAAGAAGGATGTGATATTTATCTGTGGAGCTCCTCCCCTTAGGAACAGCCGGGTCAATTCAGCTTCGCACAAACCGCACTCTCACTTCAACCATACATTCCTTCCGTTCCCTGGTACAAAGCGGTGTGGTTTTCACATCACATTCCCAAACATGGGTTCTTTGTCTGGATACTCATGAAAGAAAGACTCCCCTCTCGAGATCGCTTGCGTAACTAGGGAATTCCGGTACAAGCAACTTGCCTTCTTTGTAACTCCTCTGATGAATCTGCTAACCATCTCTTTTACTCTTGTGCCTTCTCCAATTCACTTTGGATGTTCTTCTTCAACAATCAACAAATTCAGCCTCCTCCATCACTGTCACAAGCATTTCTTTGGACTCTAGGACCTCACTCAAGTAAGCGAAGGCTACTCGTACACAAGTTACTAATCCACGCCATTTCCTACTTCATATGGAAGGAACGTAACTCAAGACTTCACACATCAATTGCACAGCCATTTCACATCATAGCTAAGCAAATCCAACTTGTGCTTCGGGCAAAACTAGCAACACTTGACAAAAACTCCACTTCAAGACTTTTTCTTACTTCTCTGCCAAGCCACAACGCACAATCAAGACCACCAAAGGAAACATATCTCTCAATTTGGTTCGGAATATTTCAACCGACCCTTCAAGCTCCACTGACATAGGAAATCCCTTCATATTACTGCTTCAAGTTCGTTTCAAATTAATGCCATTTCCAATACAACTGTATGAACAATTACTTTTTGGTTTATGATATATATATAAAAGTTAACTAAAAAAAAAGTAAATCAAAGCCATAGATCATGTGTAAACACAGAACATTAGCATTTTAGGTTAGGCGTATGCAATATATATATGAAGCAGTCTCTAACCGCATTGGCCATGTTTGTCTCTAGTCTACCTTTGAGTCTTGTTTGTCTTCTGCGACGGTCAAGCCCTTTAAGCTCCCATTTCGTCTACAAAACCAGTAGACGAAACAAGAGAAGAGTAACAAAGTCTTAAAGCTAAATACCATGGTCATGGTGAGCTCAAGAACTTTATCGGTAATATTCAGATTCTCCACTCTTCCTCCACAATTAGTTTTATAGAAAGTAAGTAATAGTCTTTTAGTTATCTATAGGGTCCCAATGACATAAAGAGACTTCCCCAAAAAAATTAAGCAGTTAACAATATCGACACATAAACGCCCGTGGGAACAAAAGAAAGCTCAGGACCCTCTGTCTGAACTAGTGTCTCTCTCTACAGTAATTAGATTCCTTTTGTGTGGAGGATATGGTTTGTTTTACTATTCTGCTTTGAATTTTCATCTTTGTTCTTGATCGATTGCCTACGGAAAAGTACAAAGTGAATCAATGATCTCGAAAAGTGTTTCTAATATCTCTAACAACAAGATGGATGAAGAAATGAGCCAGACATGTATGAAAGATTGATATTACTCAGAATTAATGCATTTTAGTGGGCATTTATGCCTGCTAAACTTGTATTATCTGAGCTATTTCTTTGTAGAATTGGATCTTTCTAAGATTTTCAGGTGTTCAGGTCGATTTGGATTAAAAAGTGCTGAATTACTATTAATTGGATGGAATATGACTAAGTGGAGAATTGAAGAACCAATATGGTCTCGGATTGGCGAATCTGAAGAAATGAAGTCAAAAAGACTTCAGATCGATTGGTCCACCCTTGGACCGATCGGTCTGATTATCCGAGAAACAGAAGATTTGGACCGACCGGTCTGCAGTTGGACCGATCGGTCCACAAGAGTCTGGAGAAGACGGACCGATTGGTCTAAGCCTGGACCGATCGGTCCAAGATGCCTGCGAGATTTAAGAAGATTTCCATATTTTGCAAAAGAGTCCTCAAGCCTATCAAGTTTCCTTTT